>NDFZ01003369.1:0-24878 GCA_002192655.3 Mamestra configurata
TTTTTTTACGCTATTTAGTCTTAGTTCTCTTATTACGAGTACATCAGGCACAAAAAGATTTATTATACCATTTATGTGTAAAATTAGCTATAGGCAGAGCTGAGCATAGCTATCGAGCGCTGTTTTCTGCAGAACCCACCCATTAATAAGATTACAAACTGTATTTATGTTCAAGTATTTTGGAGTCATAAGTATTTTAAATACTAACTACAAAATATCTCAGTGTCATGTATTTCAAATACCATTTACAAATTACGTTTTTAAGACGTAATTGAAATACAAATACTAAATACGTATTTGTATTTCAATTAAAAGTAATTCAAATACTGCCCAACCCTGGCTATAGGAATGTTGTTTTTCAGGTTTTATCAATGTGCGAAGTACTGAAATACTTGATAGCGGAAAGTGAATTATTGATTGCACCGGGAACATTGGAAGATGTTCATGCAATGGACCATTATACTTGGCAGAAGTTCGTTGATAGAATCAAAGGTAGATAGTTATTTTACTAAGTTTTACTAATAAACAGTTTTGTCAGTTAACAAAAAGTAAAGTAACATCACGCATTCTCCTAATACCTAATAGAAAGTGATCATCGCGCGATACGTGTTGGTCGGCAAACCATTCGGGTTTACACGCATCGTCGCGCCGACAGAAAGCACCTTCCAGTTTTGCGGAACAAACGATCGAGTCGATCGCACGATGGTCGCTTTGTTGGATGATAAAAAAACAACAACGTCAATAAGCCCTAACTCTTTAGGTCCTACACTAGATGTTCTGTTACGAAGTTGAGACAAAATCTGTTTTCACTGTGTCCTAAACTGCATCTATAGCTTTTGCTTTACAATAGTCGTTTTTGAAATGTTCAATTTCGATAACTACCTAATTTATGTCCTAACAAACATTGTATATTTTAGGTATGATAGTAACATATCCAGGTAGGAAGCCGTGTTCGGTGCGGGTAGACCAGTTGGACCGCAGTCCCCCTAGCTCCGTCTATGATCAACCTGGATGTTCCACGGATTTGAAGAGTTACTACCCAGAGATTGTACACTTTGGCATCCGACCGCCACAACTCAGTTATGCTGGCAACCCTGAGTAAGTGAAGCAAGATTTAAATGAATAAAGATTACAACCTAGATATGGGCAAATTTAATAATTTTATGACATGTTCTTGATTATTTGATGAATCGCATTTTGGTTTTTTGTCATTAATGAAAACTAATTGGAGTTAAAAAAATAGTTTTGGAAGTTTGCCCTATTTCCAGTATAATTTTCAGTTTAAGGCGGACGTTCTGTCTTCCTCCTTCCCCGTTCCTATTTGGTTTTGGTTGCCAGTTGTCTTTATTGTTCTTATAAACACCAATCGAACATCAAAACTGAAATAATGTAAATTCGATCGTAAAGACACCGTCGTTGTGACCAAAATTTGTCAATCATAAAATTATAAATACCTTATTTACTATTATATACTTGACTGCACACCGCATTAGAATCGACATTCCGGAATGTCTGCCGCATGTCAGATGAGTCGAACTAACCACATCTTGGCCCAGTAAATGCAAGGCGACATCGCGGCAGACCAAGACGAAGGTGGAGGGATGAAGTTGACTCTTACTGAATGGACTGACCTACTATGGCATAGGGCATACATGTGGAAAAGGGAGAGGGTTACCTTGGCCCAGCTGAACATAACGGGCTANTCTGCCGCATGTCAGATGAGTCGAACTAACCACATCTTGGCCCAGTAAATGTAAGGCGACATTGCGGCAGACCAAGACGAAGGTGGAGGGATGAAGTTGACTCTTACTGAATGGACTGACCTACTATGGCATAGGGCATACATGTGGAAAAGGGAGAGGGTTACCTTGGCCCAGCTGAACATAACGGGCTAACTAGATACATGATAAAAATAGATAAACATTAACAAAACAAATCTCAAATTATCGCTTTTATCGCACAGAGCAATCTCTCATATATACCAACCACCTCCATAATTTTTTAAATCCGGATTCGTGTATACCTGATGAACTTACAGATACCAAAAAGCGTGGCGTTACTACGTAAAGTACCGACACTTGATCGCCAACATGTCCAAGCCTTCGTTCAAGGAACGTCAGAAGCTGGCCGCCAAAGAGGCTAAGTTGCAGGAGATGAGGACTCAGAGTAAGATGAAGAGGGATGTCACTGTCGCTATATCTTCGGAGGGATTCCATACTACGGGGCTCATGTGTGATGTTGTGCAGGTTGAGAAGTTTTTAGCTTTGGGACATTGTGTAAAATGGTTAGAGCAACAAATAACGCGGGGGCGGCCGTCTGCTTACCCTCAAAATCAAAATTCAAATTAACTTCAAAATTGCTGCTATTTAAATCTGGGGTTGAAAACATAATCCCAGTTTGTCGCACAGTCAGTTCCCCAATTAGCTGACACACCTTTACATAAATGGTTGAAATTTTTTACCATTTCAGCAAAGTAAATAAAATATAAAAGAATTATAAAATTCTATCAAATCGTATTCTAAAATTCAGCTAATTGGGGAACTGACGTACGTTTTCAAAGATTACACTTTTAACAAGTTAGTTTTGGTGTATTTAGTTATGGACCGAAATAATTTGAAAGTCTCCTCCATCGCCTTAACAATGAGACATGATGCAAGCCTAACGCTTAAAAGCTTAATCTTCCTTTAATATACTTGCTGCTGCGGCACGTCAACACTTTCACAATAGTAGCTGATTTCCCTTCCTAGAAACTGATTAAAACGAAACACGTAATTTTAAATCCAAAACATAAATTTTCAGCACGCCATGTTAATCCCAGTTCTAGTCAGGCACCTTCGTTTCCACAAATCCCTGGACAGTCTCGAGAGGAAGATAGGCTACGTGTTCAAACAACGGGCTCTGTTACAAACGGCCCTGACGCACCCTTCGTACAGGGAGAACTTTGGTACGAACCCTGATCATGCTAGGAACAGTTTGACCAACTGTGGGATACGGCAGCCTGAGTATGGAGATAGGAGGATACATTATACTAGGAAGAAAGGTAACTTTGACGATTGTCTCATTTTGGTTCTTCATTTGGCATGTTTTATCAAGTAACGATGATATTTTGACACGTACGTCAAATAGAGTCGGATAGATTCTCTGATGATCAATATTTATAAATATAAAGTAGAAATAATTATTTTCGGGCATAAATGTCCAGTAACTGGAAGGGAATTTTCAAGCTCGCGTAAACCGCAACAGTATACGGGAGCTTAAAAAATTATCACATTAATGTGCGTTCCAGATACAGGGGATTATATTTTCACACTAGCGAAACTAATAGACATTGTCCTGTCCGAACTTTGGCTCGGCCGTCAAAAGAATCCTAGAACCCGGTTGCAGCGCCTGAAATTCTCCTAGAATAATTTAAGTAAAAAAGATACTTATATCTGCTTATTTCTTCACCAGGTATCGTAACCCTGATAAACATAATGTCCCGCTTTGGCAAGCACAGCGAGACAGAGTCGGACATAAAGCACAACGAGCGGCTGGAGTTCCTCGGCGACGCGGTGGTGGAGTTCCTGTCGTCCATCCACCTGTTCCGCATGTTCCCCGGCCTGGCGGAGGGCGGGCTCGCCACCTACAGGGCTTCCATCGTGCAGAACCAGCATCTGGCGCAGCTGGCTAAGGTGAGACAGAGTCGGACATAAAGCACAACGAGCGGCTGGAGTTCCTCGGCGACGCGGTGGTGGAGTTCCTGTCGTCCATCCACCTGTTCCGCATGTTCCCCGGCCTGGCGGAGGGCGGGCTCGCCACCTACAGGGCTTCCATCGTGCAGAACCAGCATCTGGCGCAGCTGGCTAAGGTGAGACAGAGTCGGACATAAAGCACAACGAGCGGCTGGAGTTCCTCGGCGACGCGGTGGTGGAGTTCCTGTCGTCCATCCACCTGTTCCGCATGTTCCCCGGCCTGGCGGAGGGCGGGCTCGCCACCTACAGGGCTTCCATCGTGCAGAACCAGCATCTGGCGCAGCTGGCTAAGGTGAGACAGAGTCGGACATAAAGCACAACGAGCGGCTGGAGTTCCTCGGCGACGCGGTGGTGGAGTTCCTGTCGTCCATCCACCTGTTCCGCATGTTCCCCGGCCTGGCGGAGGGCGGGCTCGCCACCTACAGGGCTTCCATCGTGCAGAACCAGCATCTGGCGCAGCTGGCTAAGGTGAGACAGAGTCGGACATAAAGCACAACGAGCGGCTGGAGTTCCTCGGCGACGCGGTGGTGGAGTTCCTGTCGTCCATCCACCTGTTCCGCATGTTCCCCGGCCTGGCGGAGGGCGGGCTCGCCACCTACAGGGCTTCCATCGTGCAGAACCAGCATCTGGCGCAGCTGGCTAAGGTGAGACAGAGTCGGACATAAAGCACAACGAGCGGCTGGAGTTCCTCGGCGACGCGGTGGTGGAGTTCCTGTCGTCCATCCACCTGTTCCGCATGTTCCCCGGCCTGGCGGAGGGCGGGCTCGCCACCTACAGGGCTTCCATCGTGCAGAACCAGCATCTGGCGCAGCTGGCTAAGGTGAGACAGAGTCGGACATAAAGCACAACGAGCGGCTGGAGTTCCTCGGCGACGCGGTGGTGGAGTTCCTGTCGTCCATCCACCTGTTCCGCATGTTCCCCGGCCTGGCGGAGGGCGGGCTCGCCACCTACAGGGCTTCCATCGTGCAGAACCAGCATCTGGCGCAGCTGGCTAAGGTGAGCTTGATGAAGAATACTCACAATTTAAATCTCACTCTGCCCAGCCTTTTCCCAACTAAGTTGGGCCCGGCTCCCAGTCTAACCTGATGCAGCTGAATACCAGATTTTTACTACAACCCAGTAAATAGGTAACACGATAAACCATTCACTACTATATCGACTGTCAAAAATCTTCCAATGACTACCGAGACCAACGACTTAACGTGATTTCCGAGGCACAAGTCTCGGTACGTCATGGATGGTAACCGATCCACGGGCCGAACTCGGCAAAGATCGACCGGTGTGACTGTAATTACTAAGCCACGAGTTCCTGAGCTAGATGAAGAACAATTTACATCTTCGCTCACAAAATACATGATTATCGTTTTTTAACGTGTCTATGCTATCAGTTTTTTAGGCCCCCGCTACCATTCGACAACGATTTGACGAATATTTGATTTGAGTAGACTTGGCTGACAGATAGGAGTGGCTATTTTCTAATCTTTCTTCTGTAATAGCTGGAAGTCTATACTTGTGCCACTAATAGGGAATATGCATGAAAAAAATATTTATTATCTAAACAGTTTATCTAGAAATATACAAAAATATAATACTAACAGTGAAAATAGAATCGAAATTGACCGAAAAACAATCGAGATAAAACTATTTTAAACAAATATATCTGTCCCTCTCGCGAAAACGCTGTTTTGTATGGCAGCCGTATAGGCGACATAGTATTTGACGTCACAGTTGGTATCGGACTTCTCTTTATAATTGTCAACTTTGAAGCTTAATAACTTCATCGCTCATGAAGGTATTTTAAAAATTCTTTCATAAATTGTTTACTAGAGATAATAAGTATTTTATTTTGCAAATAAAAAAAATGTATGCGTATTCTCTATTGACAATAGGCGTGCTGCCATAAGATTTATAACGTAACGGGTGAATTTTGGTTCAAAAATTCAAAATTCAAAAGTCATTTATTCAAATTAGGCTGAGTGCCAGCACTTTTTGAACGTCAAAGTTCTACATAAAGACAGTCCCCCAAAACGCCCGCCCGTCACCGTCGGTTGACTAGGTGTATTACACATCCTTGTCCCCATGTCTTCGTAAATACTAAATTAGCACACAGACTTCAACAAAAGTGAGAAGTGTTTTCTATGTAACTTTAGGCCCTGATACCTGTTAATTGGCAGTCAGCCCAAGCTATCAGATATGCGCACGTTCAAATTACGTATGATCAATACTTTATCCCACACATTATGGTATTGAGAATTACACACCCTCTGCCTACCTTTTTTAGAAAGAAAGGATTCATATTATTTCGATGTTGAAATAAATCCTATTTGTTGCAGAACATAGAATTGGAACATTACATGCTATACGCACACGGTTCGGATCTGTGTCGCGAGGTGGTGATGCGGCATGCTATGGCCAACTGCTTCGAAGCGCTCATGGGTTCACTGTTCTTGGACGCTGGGATTGATGTAAGTGGGAAAACAACAAGTTGCATTTACTACACAAAGCGAGGCGGACGGAAGTAGTCTGGTAAATGTACGATGTCCCGAGACCTGATGTCATCAACAGTAATGTGTGGCTTTAAAGACTATACTGAATGATAGAATCTTGAGAAGATTTGCATGAAAGGTCTTTCGAGACGAATTTAGAACCTCAATGCTTAGAAATGCGCCAAATTGTAGCCAGTGACGACAGAATGTGTTTCGGCAAAAAAACTCGTTTGTCACAAAAATGTGACAACGGTGTTCAAAAGGTTAAAAAAAAGCTTGAAATTGTCTGTGCCGTTTTCATTCTACTAAAAAAACCATGTCTTTTCAGGTCGCAGACCGCGTATTCGCTCTAGCTTTATGGCACAATCAGCCAGACTTGCTAGAAGTATGGGTGAAGGAGAGAGCGCACCCGTTGCAAGAACAAGAGCCGCTCGGCGACCGGAAATATATCAAGGACTTCGAGTTTCTACAGAAGCTTATACATTTTGAAAACTCTATCGGTATGTTGACATATTGGTATCATCAGCATCATATCAGCCGAAAGTCCACTGCTAGTCAAGGCCAAAAATTTCCACCGTTAGAAAGCTACATCTTCACCGAGTAACATGGGCTATATTTAATTCCAGAAATAATTATCCAGGATCCCTACTAAAACTTGAATAATAGAATCTGAATTATAGAAAAACCCATGGTGTAAAAAAAATGACATAAAATGTCTTTCATCGCATGCGCTGCGGAAACTATTGATGATACATAAAAATAATGTTCTACATAAGTAAAGTTCTCATTATAACCTAGAAAAGCCGCGAGGCTATATGTTATTATGGTTAAGTCACAATTACCACTTTTTGCATAATCAACCCCTGACGAGGTGAACGGGGCGAATAGTTGCGCTGATCCAGTGACCACAGAAGTTTGTGGAGTACCTACTAAATCCGCGCGGACGAAATGCTAGTCGCTCTATAAAGTTTTCCGCGCGATTTACAGCTTGCTAGCAACCAATGTGCAGGTGCCTACTAGACAAAACACACGTCTGGTTGGAGGATCCGCCCTGTTCAATATATTTTGCGCCTTGCGAGACTTTCCATCCTGTTCCGCATACTTCTACAGAATTGCCTATGCGGTAGTTTTCTTTGCGAGACAAGTAAGTCATAGGCACTGGAGAGCTTGTAGGACTAAAATTCCACTTTTGATCATGACTTTGTAGTCTTAACTGTGCAAAATCTTTTTAGCATTTTTCATCACTTTTTTTAACTCTTTAACGCATGTTGCGATTTCCTCGAAAAAATAATAATACTTGTAATGGCTTTCTTTAGGTGTTCAGTTCAAACACATTCGTCTACTAGCCCGCGCATTCACCGACCGGTCCGTGGGCTTCACACACTTGACGCTAGGCTCCAACCAGCGTCTGGAGTTCCTCGGCGACACGGTGCTGCAGCTGGTCGTGTCCGACAGACTGTACCGACACTTCCCCGACCACCACGAGGGACATCTGTCTGTGAGTAACATTCATCTAGTAGATAGTTCTCTATGCTTCACACACTTGACGCTAGGCTCCAACCAGCGTCTGGAGTTCCTCGGCGACACGGTGCTGCAGCTGGTCGTGTCCGACAGACTGTACCGACACTTCCCCGACCACCACGAGGGACATCTGTCTGTGAGTAACATTCATCTAGTAGATAGTTCTCTATGCTTCACACACTTGACGCTAGGCTCCAACCAGCGTCTGGAGTTCCTCGGCGACACGGTGCTGCAGCTGGTCGTGTCCGACAGACTGTACCGACACTTCCCCGACCACCACGAGGGACATCTGTCTGTGAGTAACATTCATCTAGTAGATAGTTCTCTATGCTTCACACACTTGACGCTAGGCTCCAACCAGCGTCTGGAGTTCCTCGGCGACACGGTGCTGCAGCTGGTCGTGTCCGACAGACTGTACCGACACTTCCCCGACCACCACGAGGGACATCTGTCTGTGAGTAACATTCATCTAGTAGATAGTTCTCTATGCTTCACACACTTGACGCTAGGCTCCAACCAGCGTCTGGAGTTCCTCGGCGACACGGTGCTGCAGCTGGTCGTGTCCGACAGACTGTACCGACACTTCCCCGACCACCACGAGGGACATCTGTCTGTGAGTAACATTCATCTAGTAGATAGTTCTCTATGCTTCACACACTTGACGCTAGGCTCCAACCAGCGTCTGGAGTTCCTCGGCGACACGGTGCTGCAGCTGGTCGTGTCCGACAGACTGTACCGACACTTCCCCGACCACCACGAGGGACATCTGTCTGTGAGTAACATTCATCTAGTAGATAGTTCTCTATGCTTCACACACTTGACGCTAGGCTCCAACCAGCGTCTGGAGTTCCTCGGCGACACGGTGCTGCAGCTGGTCGTGTCCGACAGACTGTACCGACACTTCCCCGACCACCACGAGGGACATCTGTCTGTGAGTAACATTCATCTAGTAGATAGTTCTCTATGCTTCACACACTTGACGCTAGGCTCCAACCAGCGTCTGGAGTTCCTCGGCGACACGGTGCTGCAGCTGGTCGTGTCCGACAGACTGTACCGACACTTCCCCGACCACCACGAGGGACATCTGTCTGTGAGTAACATTCATCTAGTAGATAGTTCTCTATGCTTCACACACTTGACGCTAGGCTCCAACCAGCGTCTGGAGTTCCTCGGCGACACGGTGCTGCAGCTGGTCGTGTCCGACAGACTGTACCGACACTTCCCCGACCACCACGAGGGACATCTGTCTGTGAGTAACATTCATCTAGTAGATAGTTCTCTATGCTTCACACACTTGACGCTAGGCTCCAACCAGCGTCTGGAGTTCCTCGGCGACACGGTGCTGCAGCTGGTCGTGTCCGACAGACTGTACCGACACTTCCCCGACCACCACGAGGGACATCTGTCTGTGAGTAACATTCATCTAGTAGATAGTTCTCTATGCTTCACACACTTGACGCTAGGCTCCAACCAGCGTCTGGAGTTCCTCGGCGACACGGTGCTGCAGCTGGTCGTGTCCGACAGACTGTACCGACACTTCCCCGACCACCACGAGGGACATCTGTCTGTGAGTAACATTCATCTAGTAGATAGTTCTCTATGCTTCACACACTTGACGCTAGGCTCCAACCAGCGTCTGGAGTTCCTCGGCGACACGGTGCTGCAGCTGGTCGTGTCCGACAGACTGTACCGACACTTCCCCGACCACCACGAGGGACATCTGTCTGTGAGTAACATTCATCTAGTAGATAGTTCTCTATGCTTCACACACTTGACGCTAGGCTCCAACCAGCGTCTGGAGTTCCTCGGCGACACGGTGCTGCAGCTGGTCGTGTCCGACAGACTGTACCGACACTTCCCCGACCACCACGAGGGACATCTGTCTGTGAGTAACATTCATCTAGTAGATAGTTCTCTATGCTTCACACACTTGACGCTAGGCTCCAACCAGCGTCTGGAGTTCCTCGGCGACACGGTGCTGCAGCTGGTCGTGTCCGACAGACTGTACCGACACTTCCCCGACCACCACGAGGGACATCTGTCTGTGAGTAACATTCATCTAGTAGATAGTTCTCTATGCTTCACACACTTGACGCTAGGCTCCAACCAGCGTCTGGAGTTCCTCGGCGACACGGTGCTGCAGCTGGTCGTGTCCGACAGACTGTACCGACACTTCCCCGACCACCACGAGGGACATCTGTCTGTGAGTAACATTCATCTAGTAGATAGTTCTCTATGCTTCACACACTTGACGCTAGGCTCCAACCAGCGTCTGGAGTTCCTCGGCGACACGGTGCTGCAGCTGGTCGTGTCCGACAGACTGTACCGACACTTCCCCGACCACCACGAGGGACATCTGTCTGTGAGTAACATTCATCTAGTAGATAGTTCTCTATGCTTCACACACTTGACGCTAGGCTCCAACCAGCGTCTGGAGTTCCTCGGCGACACGGTGCTGCAGCTGGTCGTGTCCGACAGACTGTACCGACACTTCCCCGACCACCACGAGGGACATCTGTCTGTGAGTAACATTCATCTAGTAGATAGTTCTCTATGCTTCACACACTTGACGCTAGGCTCCAACCAGCGTCTGGAGTTCCTCGGCGACACGGTGCTGCAGCTGGTCGTGTCCGACAGACTGTACCGACACTTCCCCGACCACCACGAGGGACATCTGTCTGTGAGTAACATTCATCTAGTAGATAGTTCTCTATGCTTCACACACTTGACGCTAGGCTCCAACCAGCGTCTGGAGTTCCTCGGCGACACGGTGCTGCAGCTGGTCGTGTCCGACAGACTGTACCGACACTTCCCCGACCACCACGAGGGACATCTGTCTGTGAGTAACATTCATCTAGTAGATAGTTCTCTATGCTTCACACACTTGACGCTAGGCTCCAACCAGCGTCTGGAGTTCCTCGGTGACACGGTGCTGCAGCTGATCGTGTCCGACAGACTGTTTTCTTATTATATATGCCTGGACTTTTGGGAAAGAGAATGGGTAGTGCAGGATTTTTAAGTCACTTATATCATCCCGTTGGTCTCAATCAGAACATGAAGTGGGCCCCGTTTCTTCTTATAAAACTCCGGAACTGCAGCCGGATATGAATGACTGCCCCTCAATTTCTCCACTCATATTCAATTTATCTACTTCCTTTCACAGCTTCTCCGGTCATCTCTAGTCAACAACCGCACCCAATCAATGGTATGCGACGACCTCGATATGTCTACATACGCGATATACAACAATCCTAAAGCTAAACCCACCACTAAGAAACATAAGGCTGATCTGCTTGAAGCGTTCCTTGGAGCACTTTATATTGACAAGGTAAGTATCACTTCGATAGATTTGCTCATCAATAACTCCTTCTTTTCGTGTCAAAGGAAATTGTGTACGGAATGTGCACGGTGGCAAGACTGTCATCTAATGTTGCATATTCGAAACTTTTACCGTACAAATACTTGACATTGACAATTCTATGCTGGCACCTATAACTACTGCACGCTCCTCAACCTCAACCTTTGGTCTGTCAAAAGGCAGCATGTTAGAGCTATAGTGCACGGCATAGACAGCCATTCTGTTTTGTAAATTCGGAACTTTTACCTTATAAATACTTGACATTGATACTACTGTGCTGCCACCTACAGTTCCTGCACATTCATGTCAATTACTTTTTTTTTTCAATTGATATTAATTTTACATGTCAAATGTTAGCCATAATGTAGCATACATTATGGCAACTGTAGTTGTCAATATAACGTTATTTCAGAACCTAGACTACTGCCAAGCGTTCTGCAACGCGTGTCTGTTCCCGCGGCTGCAGGAGTTCATCATGAACCAGGACTGGAACGACCCCAAGTCCAAGCTGCAGCAGTGCTGCCTCACGCTGCGCTCCATGGAAGGCGGCGAGCCCGATATACCCCTCTACAAGTAAGTGTTGATAGTTCATCATGAACCAGGACTGGAACGACCCCAAGTCCAAGCTGCAGCAGTGCTGCCTCACGCTGCGCTCCATGGAAGGCGGCGAGCCCGATATACCCCTCTACAAGTAAGTGTTGATAGTTCATCATGAACCAGGACTGGAACGACCCCAAGTCCAAGCTGCAGCAGTGCTGCCTCACGCTGCGCTCCATGGAAGGCGGCGAGCCCGATATACCCCTCTACAAGTAAGTGTTGATAGTTCATCATGAACCAGGACTGGAACGACCCCAAGTCCAAGCTGCAGCAGTGCTGCCTCACGCTGCGCTCCATGGAAGGCGGCGAGCCCGATATACCCCTCTACAAGTAAGTGTTGATAGTTCATCATGAACCAGGACTGGAACGACCCCAAGTCCAAGCTGCAGCAGTGCTGCCTCACGCTGCGCTCCATGGAAGGCGGCGAGCCCGATATACCCCTCTACAAGTAAGTGTTGATAGTTCATCATGAACCAGGACTGGAACGACCCCAAGTCCAAGCTGCAGCAGTGCTGCCTCACGCTGCGCTCCATGGAAGGCGGCGAGCCCGATATACCCCTCTACAAGTAAGTGTTGATAGTTCATCATGAACCAGGACTGGAACGACCCCAAGTCCAAGCTGCAGCAGTGCTGCCTCACGCTGCGCTCCATGGAAGGCGGCGAGCCCGATATACCCCTCTACAAGTAAGTGTTGATAGTTCATCATGAACCAGGACTGGAACGACCCCAAGTCCAAGCTGCAGCAGTGCTGCCTCACGCTGCGCTCCATGGAAGGCGGCGAGCCCGATGTACAAATATGTCTTCATACTATTATCATTTTGTTATTTTATATGGATAGTTGATAAGTAAATAGTCATTGTGTTCATTATGCTATCACTATGGTAATTAAATATTGAACCATAATGCAATGCTGTATGCAGACCTTACTAGTCATTTGGCATATTATCCCAAAAATGTATGAACTGTTAAAAAATAACGAATCTCATATAAAGCCGCAAGCAAATGCACCAAATAATAAGGGACTGCAAAGGACTAGTTACTTGCTCATGTTCAATGCCAAAAGAGCCCAGAGATTTTTAATGGCCACTTCTTTTTATTGCTAAAACCCACAGACAATGTTTTAATAAAAGTTTGCACAGGTATTAAGGTTTTCCTACCAAATACAGAGGGTGTTTGGTAGGACGATGACAAAATTAGGCAGGATTTTACTATAATCATAAAGAAACTAACAAAGTTGATAATTTCCAGGGTAATAGAGTGCCTAGGCCCAACAAACACGCGCGTGTACACAGTGGGCGTGTACTTCCGCGGACAGCGGCTGGCGGCGGCGCGCGGGCACTCCATACAGGAAGCGGAGATGAACGCTGCGGAGAAGGCGCTGAGCTGTGCACATGGTATGTATGACAACTGTCTGTGTAGGGGTAGGGAATGTCTGATTCCCATGTCGCTAGGCAGAAACTACGGAACGCCACCCGCTACGCCGTACTTAGATTATACTATTACTTTGCCATTCTATCTGGTCATGTTCGCCGGTTGTGAGTGCTATGCAAAGGATCTTTCGAAGAATATCATCAATAATGTGTATGTATATCCTTCTAGGATGAATATATTATTCAATTGAATTCCTAAATGAACAAAGATAAAATTCAACTAAAGCACGATAGTAATAGCCGGATGTGTGATGTGTGGATAGCAAAAAATAAAATAGAACTATACAAATAAGGCTGAGAACTAGTACTTCGCCAAGCTCATACATTGCAAAAGAGTCCCTAAGTATTTAATCCTATTTTTTCATTAGCATTAACGTTATGGACTGATGGCATAAAATGGGACTTACCTGACAAGTAATTACCGATCAAACATTAGACCTTATCAACACAAAAGTTTCCAAACATACTTTTCTCTGCACAGAACTGTTCCCCCAACTGGACCACCAGAAGCGAGTGATCGCAAACAGCATGCGGCGAAAGAAGAAGCGCGGCGACGGCCGTAACCATCCCCTGGACGCCGCAGCCGCACGACAACGCAAACGTCTGGACAACAAAGTCCCCAAAGCGTACCGCCTTGGCAGGCAGTACGTAAGCTCAGAAGAATCCTGCCAAGAATTGTCAGATCAAGAAATCATCGCACCGGAGAAATCTAACGACGATTCAGGTCTAGATAGCGATTCGTCATTACCAAACGATAAATTGAACAACGTTAAGGTAAGTAGTCTTCTTAGCGATATGCAGAAGATTAAAGAAGATTTGATCAGGAGGAATGAGTATGAGAAATTGAAGGAGAAGTGTAGGCGGTCGGATTCGGATGATGATTAGTTTATGAGCTCAAACAACAGTAACAAGTTAGTTAACTATCAACGTACACTTAGCAGCAGAATCATATGTTCTTTGCAGTCAAGGNTAACAACTCAAACTACGGTAACAAGTTAGTTAACTATCAACGTACACTTAGCAGCAGAATCATATGTTCTTTGCAGTCAAGGATACTGATAGTAAAAAATAAAAGCGAGCATACATGAACACACATAATAAAAAATTATCACTTGCCCGCTATTTTTAACTCGATATTTGTTAATGAACTAAAAGATTGCTCGATCATTTGTCTCTCTTTCCTCAGTGTACGCTTGCCCTTATAGCGGTTCTACACTTACGTTGATGTTTGATGATCAAGTAACATCAAACAAAGTAGGCCACGTGAATCTTGCTCTGTTAAAATTTTGGTTATATTTTGAGCAATCTATCATTATTCATTATATACTATACTATGTATACTAGGTAATAAAATAAAGCTGAAGAGGACTTTTGTTTGAAAGCACTAATAATCTCTAAACTACTAGACGAATTAGGAAAATTCTGTTTGTATATGACAGCCACATTCATGAGAAATGTTATAGGCTATACGGGAACGGGATATGCGCGTACGAATTCGCGGACAAAAGCTAGTAAGTTATATTAGTCTATTATACGTTCGATCTTGCTCCAATGAACGACCTCGACGTTTTTGCTTACCATGGACATGTGGACTAAGCATTAGGGTGTAAATTATATATGCTCGGGTCAGCATTTTTCCGTATCTCTATTTCTTTCTGTCACTTTGTTCGAGTCGTATTGTCGTTCGTTCGATCGTAAACATTCGTATTCATCCAACGCATCTGTTATTTTTTCTAGTTTCTTTTTTTTTTGAAGAAGTCTATTTTTCCTTGTGAATAGGCTTCTCGCTTTAGTAAATTGCACTTCAGCGTGATAGTAAGAGAAAAGATATAAGAATATCTTGACTGTACGGGTACGTTTCTTAGCCATGGGACTCGCGAATAGGTCACTCACTTTCGATCTCTTAGCTCCTGTATAGCTTTGTCTCGCTGTATCGCATTAGTTCGGAGCCCCATTGCTAGAATAGGGAATATGCATGAAATTTTTTTTATTATCTAAGCAGTTGTATCGAAAAATTTAATACTAACAGTGAAAATAGAATCAAAATTCATCGAAAAAAAATCGGCCAAATCGAGTCGAACTCGTGTACAAAAACATATTATTCGTTCGGAAACGAATAATATTTTTTTAACATGTTACTTTAAAATCATAGACTTCTATAGGTTTTCCTGTAATCTACAGGTAAAACCCTATTATCTGTATATTTTTCAAAATTTTAGGCTCTATAATTTCGGAGATGGTAAATTTTCATCTAGTTTCTTTAATAACTTCGGAATTGAATATTATAAAGTTATAAAAACACTACTTTTGAAAAACAACCTTTTGATTTGATATTTCACACGGTACAGTTGGAAAACTTTATTTTATATTTTGCTCCCAAAGCGATTTTCAAAGTTTATCTAAGTTCGTTATGCGTCCGTGTTTGTATAAAAAAATAATTAGATAAAAGTTTATTTCAAACGGTAATTATATAAGCTCCATCATTTTGTTAGTATTTTGATATTAGTAACAATGGTGCTTAAATAAGTAGGTAAGTATTGTTAGTTTTCACAAATTATTTACCTATGAATGTCCCCCCCCCCACCCACCAGTGTCCCTGAAAGGGACAGTCCGGCCTGGTAGGTATCATTTTTTTTTTTATGTGTAAAAAATTTCAACTGAATCGGTAGATTCGGAGAAAATCAGTTGTAACAGACGCTATACAGACAACCAAGTGATCCTGTAAGGGTTCCGTTACTCCATACAGATGTTCGGATCCCTAAAAAGTAACGAGATTTAACCATTTTAAATAAATATATCTCTCCCTCTCGCAAAAACTCCCATTTTCTATGGCAACTGTATGACTTTGACGTCAGAGTTAATGTCGGACTTATCTTTCTAACTATCAACTTTCAAGCTTTATACATTCATCGCTGATGAAGATATTTTGAAAACTCCTTCAATTATTTTTACCAGAGCTAATAAGTATTTTATTTAGCAAATATAAAAAATACATGCATATTCCCTTTTGACCAGTAAGTAGGCAATTTGACACGGTGAAGCATCAAATGCTGTTCGAGACTGGTTTAGAAATTGACTGAATGTGTAGAAAATGTCATTAGTTTTAAGCATCGTATTAAAATATTAAAATGTATTAGATCAATCAATAACGAAGCTTTGTCACCTAAGTAGTATTTTCAAAACGATATTAATCAATTGCAATTTAATTATTAAATAAGTATTTTATTGGTCTTTTTACCTCCAAGTCACCGATTTGTACCTTTGGGAGGTATTAACAATTAAATTCAAATATTCTTGATGATGATAAATCTAAAACTGGTAAAGGTAAAAAGTAAATAAGATGGAAAGTATTTTAAAATCAACCATATTTATGAAATAAATAAAATATTTTTTTCGTTTGCTCAGTTTCTTTATGATTAACCTTTTGAACGTCATTGTCACGTATATGCCGGAAAATTGCAAGCGCCGTAAGATTGTAAAACATCACGTGAAATTGTAAACTATTGAATTTTAATGGGATTTATTGTATACAAAACGATTTTTTCATTATATATCGGGAAATCATAATCTAATACAGATTTATTACAATCTTTCGGAGTCTACAATTTTTCGATGACAAATAAATGACATGCGTGCCCTGTACGTCAAACGTCACAAATATTTGACAAAAAGTACGGCGAATTTATGGCTTGGCGTCGGGGGCATGCCGCCGCCGATGCGTTAATGCTCTGGCGTTCAAAAGGTTATTTTGTCGCTTCGTCTCATGCAGATTACACACGCAGATTTTTAATCTCATCGAGATGTATATCGACTTTTTGATATTTCAATGTAATGTTATTGTAAACTTCAGTGTAATAGGTCAATGGGATAATTATAGGCATTGTAGCACTAGTCTAAAAATAGACTGCTTTGTAGTGAAAAACATTCAATATCAATTTTATCTGTTTAAACATATTGTCAAAATAAAATATAATAAAATAGATTCCAGAAAACATGTATTCATTTTATGTACAATCATTTAGAAATAAGTTCATCTCAATATTAAAATAAGGGGAAATAAATAAATGACATTGAATGTTGTAATGAATATATTTTATTTATAATTTCTACCTATATTAACTTAGTACGATACAGCATAATGTAAAAGCGATTGGTCCTTTCATTTTCTTAGCGCGTAACGTTAGCCACTGCTTTTGATTGGGGACATACATCTCGGCAGGCATTAGTTGCTCCGGAGTATCGTTTTCTGTCACTGTAGAGAGGAAAATAAACTTTATATTAAGATAAAAGATAAAGATAAAAGATAATTTATTTGTCAAACATGCGTTTACATAAACTGACTAATCAAATCAGACATGCAAGGTATTAATTACTATGTTGTGAGCGTCCATGTTTTGCCAATAACGGCGTACAAATTTTAGAGGTATAAAAATTACATTTTTTTACAAAACACAAGAAATAGATAATAATTGATGTCAAGCTATTATAGTACGTATAAGTATATTATAGTCAAAAATAAATTAAATTATGTCCAGTATATTCATTTTTATGCTGT
Organism: Mamestra configurata; assembly: GCA_002192655.3. NCBI lineage: Eukaryota > Metazoa > Arthropoda > Insecta > Lepidoptera > Noctuidae > Mamestra > Mamestra configurata. The sequence continues at coordinate 17,679 of NDFZ01003369.1, forward strand.
CAAATAGTATCACTTAAAGTCAATTGATTTAAAATTCACATTATTAAATTGTTATTCAACCATATATATTAGAAGTCGGAATAGAAAAGTCCTTTTCATTCAAAAAATCTAAAACATTGTAGTACACTTTATTAACTAAAAAAAATCTCATTTTATTTTTGAAAAGTGACAAGGGTAGTTCTCTCCAACTTTTAGGCAATTTATTAAATATCGTTGGAGCCATGCAGAAAACACTTTTGCGCATGAGGGATGTTCTCGCAGTATGAGAGCATATCCTACTGTTGTCGCGCCTGTTACGTGGGACTACTTCGTTTAATCGTGTAAATCGGTCTGGATTTGTTTTGACAAATACAGCTACCTCTAAAATGTACAGGCATGGCAAAGTAAGCATTTTGTATTTTTTAAAGTAAGGCACGCAACTATCAGTAGGTTTTATTTTAAATATTGAACGAACGCATCTCTTTTGAGCCTTGAACACCCTGTCTTTATCTGTTGAGTTGCCCCAAAAAATGACACCATAGCGTAGATGGGATTCTGTTAAACCATAGTAAGCTGTAAGTAACGCCTCCACACCCATTATAGACGACAATGTGTGCAGAGCATAGGCAGACTTACTGATTTTCTTGCATAAGATTTCGATATGGGTTTTCCAATTCAAGAGCATGTAGGTTTATAATTTTATTTTCTAGTTAGTTAGTGGATAGGAATATTTCTTTCACATTGAAAAATGTGATTTTGCAATCCTAACGGTTTCAGTTCCTAGAAAGAAGACGGCATTTCAAATAAAACTGAACAAGGTCCTTTGATTCGATCTGATTTACGTAAGAAATGTACGTACACTCCATTTTGTCGGGTACAGACTAAGCGAACAAAAGCCATCTCGCCAATCGCCTTGCTCGCACACACTCATTCCCATTCGTTCGCTCATTCACTTGGTCTGTAACCAGCACTACAGACAGTCCTGTCACATATCAGTCAGAATGTTAGAGGCCGACTATACAGAACCTTTTTTTGTAAACTGCTTGTTCAGAACTATCGCACCTATCTTGAACAGTTCTTCTTAGCATAAGACTGGGTAATACCCAAGTTGCATTACTTACCCTCCTTTCGAACTTGCTGGGCAGACTGCATGGTAGAGTCTTGCATAGATATCAGATCTCCAGGGGCATGCAGTAGTAGTCTGCCCACACCTTCACACCTCCTGAATACATCAGGAATTAATTTAGTCGTTGCACTGTAGCACTAGTAGGAATAGTAATAAGGTTCAAAGTATTTTTTTACCTTAAAACTTCGTTCTGTAGCATTTGTTTCCTCGATGCGGTGGCGAGTTGTTTGCATTCGCTCATCCAGTTTCTTACTTCATTAAAATCATGCAGAAGTTGCATTGCTGCATCTTTACTGAATAACAAAATTATGTAATTATTATCTTAACTGTCACTCACACCACTGGGCAAAGGCCTCCCTCCATTGTCGCCGATAAGATTAATTAATATTATACTTTGAAGGACATCTCTTCTCATGATTTTTGAAGGCCTGTTTTCTAAATACTCACGTGAATTTAACTTTAGCAACGTAGATGTGATGTAGCCACGACTCACACATAAGTCGGAGCACCATGTTCAAAGTCGTTATGTCTTGTGTTGCCGTTATTACGGGCCGTAACATTGTATCTGAAAATAAATAAATAAATGTTAAGACCGATGCAGTTGGTAAACAATAAAAAAATCTACATCGTTATCGTTACTAGAGTAGTAAATTGTAAGCCACATAGGTTCACTAGAAGACAGCTTAGAGCTTAGCTTTAGAATTTTTCATTTTCTTTTATTGCAACAATGTCCAATAAGAAGGTTGGATATCAACTCCGAATATACATATTTCCTTGTTCTTTGGAACATCTATGCAAACTCGCCATTGTTCATTCGCCAATATTTCTCAACCATAACCATTTTCTTTGGCTAACACCGCTATTATCCGCGCTAATTTGCCCAAAGTTTTAAATAGAATAAGTGAACTCAATATTATCGTATGCAGCACCTACTCAGGAACTCATGTACATAAATAGAGTGGATTGTCTGTGGTGGCCTTGTCACAAGCCGCCATTCCGCATTGCTCGGGAATATCATGGTCAGGTGTGCCAAGCTTGTGGTCACACACACTGAGGATAGCACTTGGATTATCTCTTCTGTTGCTTCCTGAAATAAAGCATAAGTTGATCAATATGACGGATATTGTTTTGAGACCCAGAAACTAACAGAAGTATAGGGGAACTTATTATAAGACGAAGTTTTTGTCTTTCCTCTGTCTAGTGATTTGATGATCATTTAAATTTTATACTTCCGTTACTGAGTGACTGACAGACAACGCACAGCCGAAACTACTGGTCTTAGAAAGCTGAAATTTGGCATGTAGGTTCCTTGGGGAGGGTAGAGGAGTCGCGGGCAAAAGCTATTGCTGTATAAACAGCTTTAAATTTTCTCATTGGTATACTATCTAGATATTTTTTTTCACTTCTATTACCTTAAGTTTTTGTATGTTCACTTTGACTTCTGATACTAATTTCTCNAGTAGAGGAGTCGTGGGCAAAAGCTATTGCTGTATAAACAGCTTTAAATTTTCTCATTGGTATACTATCTAGATTTTTTTTTCACTTCTATTACCTTAAGTTTTTGTATGTTCACTTTGACTTCTGATACTAATTTCTCTCTCATTTTGGCGCAAACGTTTTCGTGTACTCCAATTTTTCCTGCATACAAACGTCAACAATATATCTCTTGTTAGTTCCAGAAAACAGAAATAATATCCGGATTTAATATCTGGTTACCTGATTCGATAGTGACGGTATGATCAGCAAACCTCAAGTTGATGAGTTGTTCCATACACGCTTGCATGTCGTTGTGAGCTATTCGGAAGAAATCTCTCATTTCCCACAAATTTGCAAGGCGTCGCGTTTCTGCCAGACACCAGAGTCTGTATGTGTGGATGGAATGATCTGAAACAGTTTGAACGGGTTAAACTACGCCCGACACTTCGAATAATCTATCCACGATCTATCCAAGATTTATTCACCATGAAAATTAAAATATTTAACTTGACAGTTCCAATTTCTTACCTAGTCGATGCAGGATGGGTATTTGCTCCACTATTGGTAGATCTTCTAAAGGGGCTCCTAGGATATAGTCCCATGTCACTTCACATTGATTGTTCAAGGTCACTAAAGCTTGTAACATCAGCGCGAAACTTGCTCCAGATTCTGTGCTCTAGAAAAAACATCAACATTTACAAATTCTCAGTAATCGGCAAAAAATATCAAGGGACATAATATAAATGTCAGGGCACCTACCTCAGTAATGTATAACGATATTTCGGGGTTGACTTTTAGCGTCGTCAACTGTAAATTGGTAGTCAAAGTTGCGCTGAAAAAAGAAAAAGCAAGTTATTTTAAAGACTGATTTTTTATAAAATAAATCACTAGGTTATTCAAGTTAAAGGGCCTACCCAAAATATTTGTCCCAAGATGTTGATGTGACATGACATCCTAAAGCATCTGCTAATATCCTCAACGATGATAAAATTAATTCTGGGGTATCTGAAACAACGAATGTGAGTTAAAGATACGTTTTAACTAATTTAAGTAAATGCTGAATGTATGTAGGTAATCAACTTACTGTTAACGTTAAAAGTAGCAAATAACCACTCCCGAAGATTTTGGCTTGTATTTGGTGACCTAAAAGCAATCCAATGTAAAGTTAGAAATCAACTTTTGAAACAAGTACGTAATGAATTTCTAAAGGCAGTTTTACCTCATAGCCAAAGGATAATGAGACCACCACAAAACGATGTGCTCGAGGCAGCTCCCAACATCGCCCCAAAGAATGTTCTGATAGTATTCAGTCACTTTGTGAGCCGCCTTCTTGCTGGCTTGAATGCGTCCTGAAAAAAAACGAACTCGTCATTATAAAGTTCTCTATGGTACAAATATAACACCCGCAGATTCAAGAGGGGGTCTCAGAGAAATACCGATTGAAAGAGCAAAACATCCTACCATTTTTTAATTTCTTGACACCATTTGGTCCTAGCAGATTAGGTGACATATGTGCTACTGTATCTAAAAGTATTTCTATATACATCTCTTCGCTTTGCAGTATACTGTTTATATTGTCTGAAACAAAAACAAAGTTTGCTACTTGCTTTAATGTTTATACAGGTTGTTTCAAGGGGGCGTGGTACAGTGCATCACCCTGAAATATGACCACGCACTTCTGAAACATCCTGTATAAAAGTAAAAATTCAAACCTTTAATGTTCTAAATTACTTAAGAAATAAATATTCCAAAACGTACCTTCGTTGTTAAAAATATGTTCTAAAGTGTACTCATTAGTCAAGAGTGACAAGTACGGCACTTCCGCATCCGAATTCTGCGTAGTCACCAATTCGTTTAGTCTTTTATTGTGTTCGTTCTTCAACTCGATGAGGCTCTGCGCTTGCTTCATTTTAAGTTTCTTATTCACTATGAAGGCGTCTCGACGCTTATCAACTGTTTTTCGAGACATGGTGGAAGTGGGTGGGGTAATGTGCTTCGTTAGGGTGCTGAAAAAATTATAAAATAAAATCAGATACTTTCTGGTGAACTGCATCCGGAAAGCTTAGGTTTCAGCAGATCCTGTCGTGTCCATAAGTCACTTACTGATATATTTCCAAACTCTCAGCCGAACTAGAACTGGAATCATTGTCGGAGTTATGAGCAGGTTGGTATACTTTTACCAAACAGTTTATCAGGCGTTGACAGTTGATTTCAGCACGGCTTTTGGATAGAACCTACGAAAATTAAAAAAATGACAGACAAAAACGTTCAAGTTTACATGGAATATGTATGTAATGATCCGTATAACTAATAGGTACCTATAGAAAATCGTATCGGAGTTTTCTTTGTCATCATCACCTTCTTGGTCTTTTCCGATCCGGTTAGGATCTTCGATTTTGTTCGGTTCTTTTTCATTAGGTATTGAACTCATACTTATTTAAATAAAACTACTTTCCGAATCCCATCACTATCGTACCTATTATTTATTTTTCAGAGCTCACATATGAATAATGCATAATTCATAAGGTAGAATAGATTATGCTAACTGATCATAAAGTCATAGATTTATCGTCGAATATGTTTCTTCCTATTGTTCGTAATTCATATTCTTATCTATGATTTCAAAGTAGACATCGGTTGAATATATTTCCTTTCAAGGGTGTATTTTCTGAACCATACTAACGATTGCCATCCAAGAAGGGTTTATAAATCAGAAAATAACTGCGCAGAACCAATGATATGTTAAGTTTATACAAATTGATGCAGGCCATGAGGATAGTATCTGTAGAATTCATTCAGAGATCCTTGATACGGTTCCGCACGACAAACCATGAGCTTTGAGTTTGTGCGACTGGGCACAGTGAAAGTGTGAAGAAAGAACCATTTTTAAAAAACGCATAGATATAGCTATAGTAGGCGCCAGATAAATGTGGAATAAAGTATATTGACCTTTCCCTAATAACTGTTCATAGGTACCTGAACAATTAAATATGAATCGTTTTTCATTATTAGACAATGTTAAGGATCACGAGAGATGATGATTCGGGACAGCTTTGTGTCATTAATTCCGTTTTTCAAATTAAAAATGTCAATAATTGTAGGTGGGTCAATGACCGTTATTCCACGATTATCTGGCGCCTACTATAGGTACTCACTTGAACAATCTTCGTCAGCGTGAGATTTTTAGTTTCACTTATGACGTTAGGATACGAATTGCTTCCGATGTTAAATTTTGCTGCGAATTTCTTGTAACTTAACCCGATCAAGTCGTTGTATATTCCCACCAAACTAAAAAATACCATTCATGAATACGAGCAGAAAAAAATCAGTTTAAAAAAGTTGATTTATTTATTTGCTCATGTAGTAGTACCTGGATGACCGCATCCAGGTACTACAATACAAGTAGGTATGTTTACGAAAAAATATTTTACAGTGAGAACTCATTAAAGCTTCGAAGTAATAACTTGTGGTGGAGACGAAGTATTATCTTTACATTAAATTGCATTGGTTACTAAAATTGTGTATTTCTTTACGAATAATAACAACATTTCGTTGCATTGCTATGACCGCCATTTTTATATATCTAATGGTTTTAAAAAAAACGTGCCTTCTTTGATAGGGTATAGGTACGAGGCGAAATTGATGGTTATCAATTTTGCCCCACGTTTATCGCGAATGATTTCAGAAGGGTAAAGTAAGACTTCTCAAACCAACCCCGTGATGGTTTTGNCGAGGCGAAATTGATGGTTATCAATTTTGCCCCAAGTTTATCGCGAATGATTTCAGAAGGGTAAAGTAAGACTTCTCAAACCAACCCCGTGATGGTTTTGCCATATAGTCGCGCAAATGGTGCGGACTTACAAGAAGACGGCGGGCACCCACAATTACAAGAACTACAATCATCAAGGAACTGTGATTTTGGGTTTTCTTTTTTTTTTAGATACTTACATTTATTTTGGATTTTGGGAGTAATGCTTCTGGTTTGTTTAAATGTATTTTTCGATCTCATATCATATAAAGGCTGATTTAAAACTGTTTATAAGTGTTAGATACGTTTGGTTGGTAACCTATAAGTTGGTATTAGCTATTAGAAAATGAACAAAACAGTGGCTGAATAGTTGATATTTTATTTTTACTTTGTACTTATCACCCTATTAATCATAGTTACCCTAAGAATTTCATAAGGGGGCGTCCATAAATTACGTGAGGTGTTTTTTTAAATTTTCCTCCCTCAACCAGGGGGGGAGCCCCTGGTGAGATGTCGTGAGATTTTATTCAACCCCCTCCCCCATCCCCAAATCTCACGTGAGATTTTTCAAAATGTGTTGTTTGACAGTCAGTAGATGTATAACGTCGAAGTATGAATGAAATTATTTTAATTCGAACGAATTAGTGAATGATTTTAATCGGATTACGATTACGCTTAAGATTAAATCTTAAGCTTGTATAATCTGGATTAAATGGATCAAAATAGTATATTTTCTTTTTGTTTCAATCAGAAACAAAATTGCGTGATATTTGCCGAGACTCCCCCTCTCTCCAACGTAAGATTAGATGAGATTAGACTCGACCCCCTCCCCCCCTTAAATATCTCACGTATTTTATGAACGCCCCCTTAT
>NDFZ01003370.1:0-27208 GCA_002192655.3 Mamestra configurata
GTCGCGGTGCACGTCGTGTCGCGGGTTCGAACCCCGGTATCACAGAGCACTTTTAAAAATCTAATCTTGTCTTTAAAGTATGTTTAGTTTCTTGAATCACCGCCAGGGTAGAACAGGATTGAGCAATACAGATTTGAAGATGGCGTCGACTGTTAATGGGCGCCACCACAAGATAGTAAGAGAGGCACCGAACTTTGTAGTATCACAAAAAAGCAATTGAAATAATCTCGAAAAATAAAAACAGCACTGAATCCGGCAGAGGTCCACTCGCATTGCAGTTCAACGGACGAATGATGATATATCTTATACGATGAGATATCTTCTACGGTAAACAAATCTAAGAGGTAAATTGACTGACAACAACAAGAAACATGTAATTATAAGTTTTAAAACGTGATAGGGTTTAAAACTTACGAGATTAGCAAGTGTAGTTATAATGCGAATATTATTTCTGTTTATGAAGAATGAAACTGTAATTGTGCAGAGAGCGTATTGGATAAACATGATTGTGATGCGAACTTTGTCAGCAGTTAGGACGTAATTGTCATGTTTCAAAGTCAAAGTCAAAACGTTTATTTCAATTAGGCCATTAAACGGCACTTTTGAACGTCATCGTTTACAGTTCAGTAAAATAATAATGTTACATTAATAAAGTGACTCTACTGTCCATTCGGAAAGGTAGATTCTTATGGAGAANTCAACGGACGAATGATGATATATCTTATACGATGAGATATCTTCTACGGTAAACAAATCTAAGAGGTAAATTGACTGACAACAACAAGAAACATGTAATTATAAGTTTTAAAACGTGATAGGGTTTAAAACTTACGAGATTAGCAAGTGTAGTTATAATGCGAATATTATTTCTGTTTATGAAGAATGAAACTGTAATTGTGCAGAGAGCGTATTGGATAAACATGATTGTGATGCGAACTTTGTCAGCAGTTAGGACGTAATTGTCATGTTTCAAAGTCAAAGTCAAAACGTTTATTTCAATTAGGCCATTAAACGGCACTTTTGAACGTCATCGTTTACAGTTCAGTAAAATAATAATGTTACATTAATAAAGTGACTCTACTGTCCATTCGGAAAGGTAGATTCTTATGGAGAAAAACGGACAAGAAACTCCATAGTTACTCTTTTCAAATAATGATTTTACAAAATTTGGTATACAAAAATATAATCATGTTCATCCAATACAGAGAGCGTATTGGATGAACATGATTGTGATGCGAACTTTGTCAGCAGTTAGGACGTACTTGTCCTTGTTGTTACTGTCATAACTGGTAAAGGTAGTCGGAAAGGTAGAGAATGATCCGAAAAAAATGATACATGTTGAGAAGACAAAAATTGTAAATTCTTTCATTTTCCAATTAGGTTGTCGTTACTCTTCATTCACATGAGAAAACCCTAAATATTGCATTAATATATTTAATTATAATTATGGCATTTTTAGTGTTGTCAATTTGCTTTCTACAGTCACTTATTAATTGGCATTTTTTTCTGGAATAGGATTCATTTTTTTCTTCGTTTCCGGCTTTCATGGTGTTAGTTTAATTTAATGATTTTACGCAACTCAAAACGTTTGTTCTATGTTCAACACTCCGATATGACTAATGTAACCTTTTTGTCATCGTCTTATTTATATTTATTTCCATTAATATAATTAAGTCTTGTTTGCTTGAACAGTTATTAAATATTCATGTTACCTAATTCTCACTGCCCAGCTAACACCTATTCTATTATAAGAATGAGTTATTTTCTTTTCATGATAGTTGTGTTTACGGCCATATCAATTATATCAGTAAAATGCCCCTATGTCTACATATAACCCAATATGTAGGGTGTAACAGAAATAACCCAAACCCAGAAAAGTGGTCATTGTACGTATCATTATGATCTTTTTTACTATGGAAACGACCCTGAAATCGCGAAATCAATAAACCGTTTCATACATTTGTTGACATAACTCGACAAAATGAACTGTGCGGTGAGTACAGTTAATTTTTCAGTTTGTCAGCATGATTCTGTTACGCCTTTTTTATGTGACTATATGTATTCAGCTAGATAGAATATACTTTATTGTATCTATCACCAAAATTATAACACAGCTCTTTTACAAAATGTTAATTCTTTGGTTTCAAAGGCGCATTCCGATTGGTGATGGTTCCATAAATCTTGCTTCTTTCTCTATATATAAAATGCTTTGTCCTTTTTTTTTTGACGATGGGAAATCATCAAATGACTTCTTCCGCTCTGGATGGAGCGGAAGGGCGTGCCAGACTCTTACTGACTAAAACCCATCCGTGTTCCTTCTAAAGCCTTTTGCGTTCCAGGGCCGCGGTGACTCTTTCGAACAAATTTCGCAACCCTGGCAGGCTCTGGCCCTAGCGGGCCCCGTCTTCTATGCTGACATCTCTTTGAGGCGCGCGTGAAACACAACGCGCCATCGACCCGGGCCTGGTGGTGATCGGACAGCGAGTCACTCAACGCTCGCCGTCCGCAGGCCCGCGCCTACGGTGGCAGGGGATCGCCCTGCGACTCCCGACGCCCGGGGCGTCTTCTCCTGTAGCGGCGGTTGGGGCGAAGGCCTTGCCTTTCCCTCGCGCGGCCCGCCTCCTTCTTTGCTAGCATTACTGCTTCGCAGAAGGAGGTGACCGCTTCCCAAGCCTCCTCGCTCCGGACCATGGATTCAACCAGGGCCGGACGCGAGAGGTCCCCGCCGCCGATCGCCTCGACGAGGACACGGCGATGCTCAGCCCAAGCAGGGCAGACCTCCACCGTGCCCTCCACGCGATCCTCACAGTGCTGACAACCGGGCGTGTCCTTCCGCTTAATCTGAAACAGGTACCTCCCGAAACAGCCGTGTCCGGTAAGTACCTGCTTGTACTTGTAAGGGGATAAAATAGGGGATGAAAGTTTGTATGAAAAATCTTATTCCTTGGGCCAATATACTTGAAACTTGGTACGAATACTGGCCAAGGAAAATAATAAAAAGTTGTCATTTTTGAAAGGTGTTTCATTATTTCGTTTAAAAAACTTAAAACTTTGCACATGACTGCTGCAGCTCCTAAATTAGGTAGGTACACTAGGCTGATAAAATTTTAATTTTTTCATAATAATCCAATTTAATGTTACCTACTCGGCTTTCCCCGTAAATAAAACAGGTTTTCATTTCATCGTCCACGCTAAACCCATGGACCTAGAGTAAATTATTACGAGTTTTATTAATAACTTGATCAAATGCTCTTTGATATAATTAATCATACACCTTTTCCGACATTTTCTGAAATTTAACTCTTTTAAGAGGGCGGCAAACTGTAATGTATACCATGGCCTGGAATAGGACTGTATAGGGTACGTTTTATCACGGGAATGTGTTTGTTCTCTTGGGATAGTACTCGAATTGCACGCGGGCGAAGCCGCTGGCAGAACTTAGTTAATACTAGAACTATTCCAAACCTGCGACTTTAGTAACATCCATACATGGATTTAAACCTACGATGTAAATGTTGTCTTTTCTTTCTTTCATATAAATTTATTATTTCACTCAGACTTATCCTAATGCCTATATTGGTATCAGTAATTGATGGGTAAAATTGCCACTTTGTACAACCAGAAAGAAAGGAGGAGGTTCTCAATTCGATTGTTTTTTTTTTGTATGTTTATTCAGCGATATTTTCGCAAAATTTCCACCGATTTGGATGATTCTTTTTTGTTTGGAAGAATATTTTTTCAAACTGGTCCCATTTCAATTTGGTGAATATTTGATGAAGAACTTCGGAGATAGGCAACGGAACTCTTCAATAAATGATAGCAAATCTTCCGAGACTGCTGAAATTGCATGTCTGTTTATTGTTTAGACCAGTTTATAACATAAAATCACCACAGTATAAATATGAACAGTACGGAAACCGCTCGAAACGGCACACTCATACAAACATGCGCAACGACTTGACCCCTAAGCGGTTGCCGCGGTGCTGTGAGCTGTCAGTATTGAGTATTTTGTTAGGTTTATGTCAATCCCAAAGCAAAGTAGATGTTTAGATAACTATGAGCTGGTCTGGACTTGGACTACTAAGGCACACAAAGTAATTCTTTATCGGGAAATAGAAACAACCACTAATCATAGGAATAATGTCAATTTAGTTGTGGGGTATCCGTATCACCACCAAAAAGTGAAAATTAAAAAAAAAATCCTTCCAAATAAAAAACACTACAAAGTATAAAGAAACTTCAATTTCGAAAGTAGGTGTTATTGGTTGTTTCTTCGTTTATTGGCACCGACTTCCGAAATTAAAATTATTTTATATGTCGGCGCACATTAGAATGGCATTGTCAAGAGTGACAGTTTGTCAACGTCACTCTAGCGGAGCGTCGAGTCCATGATAGCGGAGCGGCCATCTTAGAATTCACTTCTTTGAGAGCGGTCGCCAGCGCACCACGTTTTCGACGAATCGCCATCCATCGCCTTAATCATACTGTATTTTAAAGTGATTTGTGTTGATCACAATATTAGTGATTATCATTTACGCAATTGTAGAATTATTTTAATGTTATAGAAGTAAAATCGTTTGAGTTTCGAAGACAATACGTTTAATTTAAATTACCCTGATTGGACTACCCACATACCCACGTTGCAAAATGGATTCTGATGAAGGCCGTCCTGAGCTTTCATATACTTTGTAGTGCTTTTTATTTGGAAGTCGGTTGATTTTTTTTGTTAAAAGTTATGTTTGTATATTATAAACATGGTACATTTCACACTGGTACAGGTCTTTTTAAATGTAGGATTAGAAAAAATCGGAGACTTTTTACGATTTTAAACTCAGTACTCTATCAGAGACTTTTAAGACCTTTTTCGAGACCGAACCTTGGTAACTTGTTTCGCAGTGATCATAACAAACGGTTTCGCCAGACTAGTACCTCCCGCCTCTGTAGTGGCCGTTGCAGGTACCAATGGAGAAAGTACCCTTAAATGCAAAGTCAAAGTCAAAACGTTTATTTCAATTAGGCCATTAAACGGCACTTTTGAACGTCATCATCTACAGTTCAGTAAAATAATAGTATTACATTCATAAAGTGACTCTACTGTCCATTCGGAAAGGTAGATTCTTATGGAGAAGAACGGACAAGAAACTCCATGCTCCTGGAATAGGTTGGCAATTTGCTCGGCGTCACTAACCCCATCTACACTAACTGGAACACTAGGCCTCGGATTCAATTTGTTGGTCTCCTTCCAAAACTTACTAAAGTTTTTGTGGCATGCTGTGATGCAAGATTGTACAAATTTATCTGAGTTTTATTTTCTTGAGCTGACGTTTAAGCCAACTTCGTGAGTTTCGCATATTTTTCCAATCATGAAACCGAAGCTTAGCCTCTTCATATGCCTTTTTGCAATGTTTGTTCCAGCCTGTCACATGAGTTTTATTTTTATTTTTTTGTTCTTCTTTTAGAGCACGCCACTGCAGCGTCCCTAAGCACATTTTTATACAATTTATCAATTATTTGTCTGTGGTTAGTTTATTAATTTATTACACATTTCTACTGCGCGTTTTATGCAAAAATAATCAGTGTACAGACACGGCAAGTCTACGATTTTATTATATTTGTATAGATTAAGTAAGTAGATTACATATACAGTAATCAGTAGCCATACTTGTTTATTACTTTTATCAAAAAATTCTTTCACGGTATAAAAACATTATCAATTAGCCATTTCTGTAATTTGGATTTAAAATATTTCAATAAGCTCATTAATTTGTTTGGGTATATTATTTAAACGATGTTACGTAACTATTTTAATGGCATAATGTACTTTTATGTGTAGGTAATTTTAACCGTGTAGGATCACGACGAGTATGTATATTTCGAGTGTAGGTCACATGCTTTGAAAAATTTTGACTGCTCTTTTACAAAAATACCAGCTTGCAATATTAAAGGGCTGATGACGTTAGAATTTTTAATTTCTTAAATAGAGGTGTGCATGATGTTATGGGGCTGATACCATTTGGTGATAAGATGATTTATATTTCAATAATTGTCGTCTATGGTTGGTAATTTGGGCAATTAGTAATTGAAAGGAGTAAAAGGGATAATGGGATACTGTCGTGAGTTAACATGATTAATAAATAATGATGATAAATCCAAATGAAAGCAATCACCTCAAAAACCTTTATTTTTAACTTATTGTGTACACATTTTTTCCATGCTACTTATTGCATTCAACACTCCGGTGGTGCGTAAAAGTGGGTTCAGAACCGTTTACAGGTTTACAGGTTTAGATAAAATGAGATATTTGGATAATAACAATTAAATATGTCGTTGCCACACTTATAAATTTCAACATCAACTTAATATCTATGGAAAACATATCGTAAACGTAGATGCGTAGCGGCCAGGCCTCCACGAGTTCCATGAAAGCTTTAGCTTGCACTCTCATTGTCTTCGGTAGGTCATAGTTCATTATAATCTTGTTTACAAGTATTCTTGTCTCGTTGCGTGTTATGAGCAGTCGTTCACAAGTAAAGGACATGTTCGCAACATTACAAATGGTGTTAAAACACCAAATCATATTATTTACTAATTGACTTATCTGATAGTCAGCGGTTGTGCGACAAAATGAAAGTGATGTCCACATAGTTATAACTATGTACGTAAAAGCAGACACTAGGGTCAAAAATATCTGGAAATTAAAAACGTCATTTATCATCGAACCCATTTCCCCGATGTTATCATAAGTAGTAGCCAGATCCCTTATTTTCATATTTCTTATGGATGGACGTCCAATGAAATTAAATACTTTCTCGGTTTTAATTTTCGTGTCTCTAACGGTAAAAACGGTAACGTTCTTCTTATCTTGTTCTTGAATAAATTCCTTTAAATAGCCATTGATAAGGACCAGTCTGCCACTTAACATGATTACATAAGCACAGAAAATATAAACTTCTAATTTTTGAACAAAATATAGGAGAAATATTGTAATGGCCCACGGGAAACCTGGTACACTGTACAAATCTACTCCGCCATTGATAATGTGAGTTACAATCACAAAAATTAAGTACTTGTTCAGTTTTGTACTAATTTTTTTGTAAAAATCTTTACACGTGTCCACCTGCAGCGTGGTATCCACTTCCGCAAGCAAAGTCACCATACGAATATTCATTGAACTGACGATAAAGTTGGCGGCTATCATCGAGGCAGCGTATTGAAAAATAACTACTAAAGAAGGAACTTCGTCCACAGAGGCTAACAATTGCGTTGTAGCAACTGTGTCGCCGGACGCGTCAGTTTTCAATAATAACCAGAAAAATACAGCAGTATATATGGAGATAATCAAAATACCAAATGCTTTTACTTTCCAATTTGGGGGACGCATGTCTCCATCGACAAGTTGAAATCTAAATATTCCATAGCAATACTCAAGTATTATTTCAGGTTTGATATTGTTGATAATATCAATTATTTTCTTCTTTTCACCATTGTTTTCTTTCTTCTCAATATTTGAGTCATTGTCTTGTTCCTTATCGTCGTCCATGTCTAATAGAAAATAGATTTATTCTACTAAAAGGAGACGTCCGCCAGTTCGTGTGTGATATCAAGAATGAAATAGGGAATATCCAATTACATGGACGCCAAATTGCCCAAGATAAAATAACTTTCCATTACGATAATGAAGTGTTCGCTCGCAAAGTCATAATTAAGTAAAGTAGGCTTAAAGGCAATTGTGTATATTGATTCGACATTACATAAGAGACTAATATCATATATACTTGTTTATAATATCATATACCTATACGAATTTTAACTAACGCCATCCCAGCAAACTATGTCTACGTAATCAGAAATCGTACAAAATTACTATTATCTGGCAAAAATAGTCTAGGTGTAAGCGTTTCCGTATTGACTTGCGCTTCTTACTGCCGATGCCGCCCGAAATGAACGCACTGTTCATCATGTTTAGGGAATATGAAGAGGAATATCCGATTTCTGAAATCGTCAATTTGTAGTTAAGAACGAGTCAAACTAAGGATAAAATTTGATAGGATCATAATGAAGTACAGTTTGAGAATTTTTAGACTTCAAATTATTCATTTGGAAACCATCGGTAAAATGTGAAATCTCAGGTGGAGTGAGCGCGAAGTGAATTGTCATTCTATCTTGATTACATGGATTGAAAGCTCACTTCGTGATCCCTTCATCCAAGCCTTCACTTCGACAAATTTACAAAATCTTGGGAATTTCTTTGACCCATACGCCAGTCTGTTCACCATGATATCAAAAATAACCTCTAAATTAAATAATAATTCTTTAGTTGCCGCCCTTCAACTTTTACAAAATAAATTAATTTCAGACTAAGACCTATTTTTACATCACTACTTTTAAACAAATGGCCATTTTAGAGAGAATAGTATTGGGTAAAAAAATGGTCTGATAAATGCCTAAGAACAAGGACCTAAACGAATTGGAGCTTATTAAGATACTTTCCAATTTGCCAAAAAAGCTGGAATAAAAGATATGATTGAAAACGTGTGTTGGAATATCGTTCAAAATTGACGAAGGGGTAAAACAGTGTGATCCGCTGTCACCTAAACTGTTAACTAGCACCCTAGAGGAGGTTTAAAAAACTCTTGTACCACACGTTGCCCAAGCATCTGGCTTGGGCAACGTGTGGTACTTCGATCGGTGATAGAATGCTATCAAACCTTCATTTTGCGGATGACATCGTTATTTTTGCTTCCACGGCAGATCAACTACAACAAATGCTCCAAGATGAATCGGTCAAAGACTAAAGCAATAGTAGTAACTATTGCCGCTAAATATGGGGTCGAGAAAATACACTATGTCGACGAATATATGTACCTGGGCCAGCTAGTTCCACAGCACACAGTTCGTCAGTCCGCACATGTCCATGAAGGCGCCGATGAAGGGCGACTTTCTTATCTCACTGAAGCGCAAGCTCGTCGACATGTGTATTCTGCCTTAACTAACCTATGGCGCTCAAACTTGGTCTTTGACTGAGGCTCAGAAGTCTAAACTCAAGGTTTGTCAAAGAGCGATAGAGCGTAGCATTTTAAAAATGGAACTCACCCATCGAATCCGCAACACAATAATACGATCTAGGACAGGTATCGCTTACGTTGGTGACAAGTCTGCGAGGCTAAACGGGACTGGGCGGCTCACACTTACAGAATGCATCAAACCCGATGGGTCAGGATCATCACGCAGTGGGTGCCTGAAGACGGGCGTCGTAGCCGAGGCAGGCCAAAGAAACGCTGGCGTGACGATTTGGACTCGTTCCTGACGTATTGGCTGGAGATGGCAGAACAAAAAGAGCGTTGGAAAGAAATGGGGGAGACTTTTGCTCAGCAGTGGGACAATATAGGTTAGGGGATAAAAAAAAAAAACAACTCGGGTATCAATTATTATGATCACTTTATTTAATAGCCTTGTACAATAAATTTAAAGTTTTAAAGAACCGATAACATAGCAATTTTCCCACGTTGTTTTAACTGGACTGAAGTAAAGTGGTTTGAAATGCAAATCTCACACACCAACCTAAGTTACAAAATTGAATTTAGGAGCAAACAGTATCTAATTTTAATACTAAAATAAAATGATCTGACAAAACAAACTTCATACTAAAAAAAGTCAACACACGCCTAAATTAAATGTGATATTTGAATAATTACAATCAAATAGGTCGTAGCCACGCTTATAAACTTTAATATCAGTGTAATATCTACTGAAAACATATCGTAAACATAGATGCGTAACGGCCAGGCCTCCACGAGTTCCATAAACGCTTTAGCTTGTGTTCTCATTGTCTTCGGCAGGTCGTAATTCATTATAATCTTGTTTACTAAAATCTTAGTCTTATTGCGTTCTTGAAGTAATATTTCACAAACCATTGCAAAGGCTGAAAGAATGCACATCGCATTGATACACCAAATAATCACGGTGATTATATCACTTGTATAATACCAAGGTTTCTGATAATAGGCTAGCGCCGTCCGAATCGTCATAATTATGTACCCAAAGGCAGTTACAAGAATTATAAAAATCTTCCAGTTAAAAACTTCGTTGATCATTAAACAAATCTTTCCAATAATGTCGTACATCGTCGCCAAGTCTCTTATTTTCATGTTACTTCCTGATACATGGCCTATAAAATCATAGTTATTCTGTGATTCATTTTGTTTATTTCTGACGGTAAAAACTGCGATGTGCTTCTGTTCTTGTTCAAAAACAAACGTACGTAAGCATTTATTAATCATATTTAATCTACACTTCACCATAATAATGTATTTTATGAATGCCATTATTTCCAATTTTTGTATCAAATACAGATAAAATACGATGACAGCCCAAAAAAAATCATTTTCACCCATAATATAAAAAATGTAATTAGTCCCGTGGGTAATTAAGAGAACCGAAACAAGAACATTCGTTTGAAAACGTGAATTTCTGTAATATTCTTTATATTTATCGACAAGCAACATTTCATCTAGTTTCGCAAATGTTGTGAAGATGCGAATATTTGACATTGAGTAGGCGTTACAGCAGGGTTTGAGTAAAGAGGTGATGAAATGTATTAGTACCGTTATACTCGGTATCTCTTGCAGAACTCTCCCTTTGCCTTGCTTGAGAGGTGTTAAAAAGTTATTTAAATACACTGTAGTGCAGAATAATATGCAGAAAACAGCAACCGCTTTCATAATCCAGTTGGGCGGCCGTAACTCTCCATTCGTAAGGCGAAAATTGTATATTCCGGAGCAGTATTCCAATACCGTTATAGGCTTTATAGTGTACATGACTTGTACAATGTTTTTTCTATAGTCCCTTTCCTCCATCTGAAGGATATTTGGTTTATTAGTAGGATTCTTTGCTTTTGCCATTATATCTTCCATCTTTTTATAATAGTTTATAATGGCTCAGCGACGTCTATTAGTTGCAATACGATAGCAAGAAATGACTCACCTACTATTTAGTTAATTACTAGGTACATTCCACTTTGTTAAAGTCCACTCTTCAATATATAAAACAGTACCACTGTACTGTTTTATATATTGAAAGTGTTTTATATATGGCGGAGTTGAGACTGACAGACGAGACACAGCTAAAATAATATAGTTTGAACAAAAGGTACTTTTTGAAAAATTGGGTTGTAGAAAGAATAAAATCCCGCTAAAAAAAGATTTTAAAAAATCCGGAGCAGTCTAGTCCCTTATTTCAAGGTAGAAAAACGTTATAGGGAAAATGGATAACTGTGTTCCCAGCGTGCCGAAACTTTAGGATGTTTTATGGAAATAGGGGATGGAAGTTTATATGAAAAATCTTACTCCTTAGATTTAAAAACATGAAACTTGGCACGAATACTGGCCTAAATACATAAGAAAGGTTGTCGTTATTTGTTTTTCAGAACTACTCCCAAAACACGATTTATAGGGTGTTAAAGTTTGTATGGAAGAATCTTATTTTTTAGGTTTATGAACTTAAAACTTGGTACAAATACTGAGCTAAATAAATAATGGCATTATTAGTTTTTCACAACTACCCCCCAATGGGGGTTAAGGGTGTGTTAACGCTTGGTTCGATGAAGTTGAAACTCGGCATTAACAATCTTGATACAAAAATAAGAAATACATGTTCTGGTATTTATTTTAAATTTACCCCTGAACTTCATCATCCCTTTACACTCCGTAAAAGGACGTTTTTCGGGGAGGGTATTACTGTTTGCTTCAATTTACTTGAGAATTGGTATAAAACAATCTAAACGTGGAATAAGTTAAAACTGATCCAACGATTCCGTACAATCAACCCCCAAAGAGGTTAAAAGGGATGAAAACCTTTCTATGAAAAAAAAATTTTGTAATTTGGAACTAACTTATCTAGGTAAATAATAAAGATTGTTATGTTTAAATTCTAATGCTACATTTGAAAGGAGGTGGAGAAGTGTTGAATTTATATAGGTAAATGGAAAAATTTAATGACGTTCATGAATTCATGCCCCACCCACACCCATGTAGTGGGGTCATTATGATCACTATTGATGGTGAAATCAAAGCAATTAAAATAACACCTAAAGATCGGAATCATTCACTTTTCTTAAACAACATATTCTACACAGGGATAGGAGGGGTTGTTTACGTTCGTTAGACAAAAGTAGCTACTAAATCCGCGCGGACGAAGTTGCGGGCGAAGTCATAATATTGGAGTAATTGCAAAAGAATGATGAATACCCAGAAATGGTAATAGGTATATGACAAAGAAATCGGATACCTATGAAGAATTTCAGAAATCTTCATGGACGAAGTCGCGAGCAAAACTAAGTAGTATTTTTTGGTATCTTCTATCTATCTATAAATTATAAAAGTGACAGTTTTTCCATTAATATCTAATGTAAAGCCTGCGTATGGTGGCCTTCATAACGTAAAATGGATATTTTAATAACTTACGAATATGACATATTCTTATTATCACGAAAGAAAAAGTCGAAAAATAATCATGTCAACTGTGTGATAAACTGATAACCAACGCCGACGCAACCAATATGCATGCCAGCGTGTAATAGAATAAAAACAAAACTTGGAAAGGGGTTTCGCGATTTTTTAGGGTTCCGTACCTCAAAAGGAAAAAAGCAACCCTTATAGGACCACTTCGTTGTCCGTCTGTCGGTACGTCGCGACCCTTTTTCTCAGGAACTCGTTGAGCTATCATGTTGAAACTAATATATATAGTATAGGAGAATATTAAGCTTCTAATTCAACGCAATAAAAAGATACGGCTATTTATGAACATTTTTGCGACACATTTTGGTACTCGCAAATAAATCAAAACTTATGTATGAGGTACTTCCTGTCAACCTATAATCAATTTGGCATGAAGCAAGGTATCAGCACAAGTAATGGATATTGTCTGAGTATTAATAAAATGTTGTTTGATGATTTGATCACAAAAAAGAAATATTTTTTGCGATTACAAACTTATATTTGCAGTTGAAGGAATGACCGTGACGTACATCGATGTAACTATGGGAGAACATTTTTTCAACTACGAAGTTAAGTTTGTCCATCAATCGTACTTATCCTTTCATCACAGTAAGTGTTTTCATAGTTTATAAAGTTCAATAGGTGATAGACGAACTATATGTACGTACGAGTTTGTACGGATCCCTCGGTGCGCGAGTCAGATCGCACTTGTTCGGTTTTTTTATGATTTCGGGAGGTTGGTAGTAAAAGTTGTTCTTATTGATGAACGCAATAACCCCTTGCACGTTGTATATACCCTTAATACTCGTGCGAAACCGGTGCGGGAGTGCAAACGAATGCACGCATTATTTTTAAGAGGCCTGACATTTCGTAAGTTATTTTAATAAATAAAAAAGCATAAAGTTGTCTTAAAACTTATTTATTTATTTTACACTTAACGCACACCAATGTACAGAGGCCTTAATGCCATAGGCATTACCTATCTACCAGCCAACCAGAGTTACTAAAAGACTTCGGTCGTTCCATAGAAGTACTACCCGCCTCTGAACGTTTTTTCATAGCAGTTTGTGGCAGAAGTATGTGGAATTGTTCGAAAGAGTTACCGCGGCCCTGGAACACGGGTGGGTTTTAGGCAGTAAGAGTCTGGCGAGTCTTTAATTGATGATTTGAAAAAAAAATAACCTGCCAAGTGGGGTGCCACTTGGCAGGTTATTTTTCGGGCCACGCACAGTGAAGGGTTCTGTAGTTACGCGTGTCGAAAACCATGAAAATAAACAATGGGTTGCACTCCCGGAAGGGTCCATATTGGCTCACCTAAAGTTCATTACCCGGAATTGTTCTTCCTAATGATTTGTAATTCGAATGATCACTCTTCCTAAAATTTTTCATCTTAAAGTTTTCATTCATATTATTTGTAGTGCTACCGGCGATGTTCATAACACTCATGTTTCCGAAAATTGTAATTAATGTGGTAATAAAATTGTATTAAAGGTGGAAATCCTCATGGATGTGCCCCGAGAGGACCTGCGTCGCACGATACGACAGGGAGCCGTGCCTTCTCCCAAGCCAGAGGTTGAGCACTGGCCGGATGGCCTCGATAGTGATGAGGCCGGCGGAAGGGCTCGAAAGCCTGTGTCACAGTTCTAACCTTTTTTTTTTTTTTTGATGTCGGGGGGAAATCCTCATGGAAATCCTCCACCCTGGGGCCGGTGGAGGGGTCTGTCAGACTCTTACTGAGTAAAACCACCCCGGTGTTCCATCTCCCACCTACGCCGGGGATCGCGGGAACGTATGCGACATCCGCAATCCCCGGCTGGTGCCGGCCCGCCTCTGCGGGCCACCTCGCGTCGGCGGGGGGAGTGAGGTGTTTAACTCCCCCCGCTACGTCAAAGAGGGGCGCACGGGAACACCACGCGCCGCCACCTCGGGTCCGGATGAATGGGGGGCGACGGACATCCCCAAGTCCGCCGCCCTGGACCTAGTTAGGGGGGCCGGAAGAGGGCAGCGTATGCCCTCCTCCGACGCCCGATGCGCCTGCTGCGGGCAGGGAGAGCGGTTGTGATCTCCCTCTCCCTTTCCGCAGCCTCCTTCTGCGCGATAACTGTCTCGCAGAAGGAGACCACCGCGTCCCAGGACTCCTCACCGCCGACCATAGCATGGACTACGGCCGGCAGCGAGAGGTCACCGCCTACAACAGAGATGAGGGCACGGCGCGGCTCCTCCCAAGCTGCACACTCTGCAAGCGTATGCCGTGCCGTGTCCTCCCGACAGTCGACGCAGTGGTGGCATCGAGCGTCCGGCTCCCTGCCTATGCGACACAAGAACCTCCCGAAGCAGCCATGCCCCGAGAGGACCTGCGTCGCACGAAACGACAGGGAGCCGTGCCTTCTCCCGAGCCAGAGGTCGAGCACTGGCCGGATGGCCTCGATGGTGATGAGGCCGGCGGTAGGGCTCGAAAGCCTGTCCCGCCATTCCGCCACCAGGACCTCGCGCAGTTGCGACCGACGCAACTCCAAGTGTCTAAAAACTTGAACATTAACGATGTGCATTTTTGATATTTTGGAATGGTTAGGGAATAATTTCGCACGAATTGCATATGCATGCCAGAGGCATACATTTTCGCCGCGCGGTAGAAATAGAGGGGCATATTACTTCCTGTCCAACGCTGCGCCGGCAGTCTACTCTTCCTCCGTCTTACGAATTTTCGATCAGGTCATGTGTCCTGACGCGAGTTTAACATTTTTTACCCATCCCAAAAAGTGCACAACGCCGCTAAAGAAGTTTTCACTTCAAAAATGAATCTATACCAAAAAAATAAAGCTGACAAGTTTGTGTGATTGTTTGTTTGAATGCGCTAATCTCTTAAACTACCAGTCGGATTTGGAAAATTCTGTACATGATAGCCACATTGATGAGGAGGCTATAGGCTGGGAATGAGAAAAAACGGGGCATGTGCGTACGAGATCGCGGGCAAAAGCTAGTTTAACTTTAAGATTGCAAAGTTACAAACATTTTCTATGAGTGGAGCGCCTGGGGGTTTTCACCGCGGATTTGACAGTGTATGAGTTGCCTAATAACATGAATAAAAAGTTTACCTATTAAAAATATAATTCAAATAGTAGATACTTATAAGGAATATATTTGTAAATCAAAATTAAAGCAGCGTATTATTTATTTAGTTAACAGAGAAAAGAGGCCAAGGGCGTGTCGATCGCTAATCAAATAAGACAGATGAAACGGTGGCAAAAAAGTTGTCTTCATCCATAAATAATTTTGCATAAATTGTATATTTCATTTAAACTGCAGAACCTGAGGTCTTAGCGCGAATGTTTTGACGTAAGTGAATTTTGAAAATATTTGGTTTAATTTGATGCGACATACACAATTTGTATCATACAAAAATATGCATATAGTATCTAATTCAAATAGATATTAAGTGCGGAACGAGTATTATAGTTATAGTAAAATTTTACGATACGTCAAACATTCGTGTTAGGCCCTCAAGTGTTTGCCAGTAAAGGGAAAGCGGTAATAAAATGCGATTTAAATCACAACTTTTATTTCAAATCCAATACTGTGCACAGTTTATAATTCTGAACCAAATCAGACCATGAAAACCTAAAAGAAGTTAACTATTTGAATGATCACAATCAAATAAGTGGTTGCCACACTAATAAACTTTAACATCAGCGTTATATCTACTGAAAACATGTCATAAATAAAAATGCGTAGCGGCCAGGCCTCCATGAGTTCCATAAAAGCTTTAGCTTGTACTCTCATTGTGTTCGGTATATCGTAGTTTATTATTATCTCATTAACAACAATTTTTGTTTCATTACGTACTAGAAGCAATCGTTCACAAGCAATTGACATCATGGCCAAGTAGCAAATCCAAATAAAAGACGAAATTATACCATTTATCAATAGAGCTACGTCATTAATAGATGTCCGGTAATAGTAGAGGCATGTCCACATGATAACAATGATATATACGAAAGTACTCATAAGAATCGTGAGGATCTGGAAGTTGAAGACTTCATTGACCATGGAACCAATCTGTCCGATGACAGCATACATCTTCGCCGTGTCCCGAATTTTAGTGTTGCTCTCCGAAGCTTGTCCGATGAAATTGAATCTTTCTATATTTTTAACTGGTCTGCATCCTATTGTAAAAACTCTAGCACCTTCCTGGTTTTGGTTATCAACAAAAGTCTTCAAATACATGTTAATAATTATAAGTCTGCGCCTCAGAAAATCGATATATTTGCAGAATGTTATAATTTCCACTTTTTGCACAAAATTGAGGGGTCCAGCTACAATCAGCCATGCCGGATCCCCTACAGTAAACGAATCTAAAAGATTGTTAATCAATTCACTAAAGACCACAATCAATATATATTTGTACGTTTCGAAACGTGATTGGCGATAAAAATTTCTGATTTTTCTGACTTGTAACATGATATCTAGAGTAGCAAGAGTATTAATAATGCGAATATTTTTTGAAGTTAGGAGAAAAGAAGTTGTTATTGTACAGAGGGAGAACTGTATGAACAGCATTATAATACAAACTTTATCAGAAGATTCGATAATATTACCCATGTCATAATGGGTAAGAATAGTCGGAAATGTTAAGAATAACCCAAATAAAATAATTAATGATGAGACAACACAAATTGTAAACGCTTTCATTTTCCAGCTAGGCTGTCGTAAATCTTCACTTACGAGAGATAATCTGAAAATTCCGAGAAGATGTTCGATTATAATTATCACTTTTATAGTGTCGACAATTTTCTTCTTACTGTCACATATAATTTTGTGTTTTTGTCTGGAATGATATTGAATTTTTTTTTCTTCTGCTGCTGCTGCCATGGTAAAACTATTTAATTTCTTTATAGAACCAAAACGTTTGCTCGATGTTGGACCTGAATTGGATATATTATCTTTTTGTCATCGTCTACATAATATATTAAAATCCATCTCCATACATATTTAAAGTCTAGCTTTTTAATGAATAATATATTCATGGTATCTTTAAAAGGTACCTACTTAAGTCTCGATTGGATAGTTATCTACGATATAGTTACAATATTTTACATACAAGTCATCATCTGCCAAGCCTTTTCCCAACTATATTGGGGTCAACTTCCAGTCTAACCGTATAGTATTTTACAGTATTTTACGTGGAGCGGCTGCCTACCAGACCTCCACAACCCATTAACTGGATACACAGTAATATTTAATATACAAGTACTTGCGACAATTTTCTATTTATGATGAACCATTGTTCTCACCAGAGAATGGGCAGCAGCATTCTCTGTGCATTGCAACAACTACACTGCGATGACCAGCAGTAGATGTCTTTTGGCTGATATAATGATGCTGATGATTGTTGTTTTAAATGTGGTGGTGATAAAATCTCTAACATGACATTCGGAAACTCATATTCAACACTGAAGATTTTTTTTAATAATTATTTATCCATGGTTTTGTTACTGGATTGAAATGGAATGGATAAATTATCATTTTATAGGTACAATGTTTCTCAAGTCAGCAAGTTGTGTGCAAAATCACTGTCTGGTTTGATTACCATTGAACAGTAAATTATTTTTAAGCACTAGATTTACATCTTCATGAGAAACTGGACATGACCCAGTAATGACGATGAATAATTTAAATGAAAAACACGTCAGTCAGTGCAAAAAAAACATTTTATTTAGGTATAAATCGTGCAACAAACATTAACTTGCTATAAAAATTGAAAGTATACATTGAAAACTTTAATCTTTTTGTAAACAAATATTAATTTCACTCATTTGAAGATGAATATCTTCAAATGAGTGAAATTTATTAATATTTGTTTACAAAAAAAGTTTTAGAATATTACATGAATTTACTAAAACTACGTTTTATTCTAATATTTACACCCCAGTGGTGCGATTTTTTTTATAATTTGTTCAAAACAGGTTAAATACTTAGTAAATGAGATATCTTAATGATAACAATCAAATAAGTTGTTGCCACGCTAATAAACTTCAACATCAACTTAATATCTATGGAAAACATATCGTAAACATAGATGCGTAGCGGCCAGACCTCCACGAGTTCCATAAAAGCTTTAGCTTGTACTCTCATGGTCTTCGGTAGGTTATAGTTCATTATGACCTTGTTCACCAGTATTCTTGTCTCTTTCCGCGTTGTAAGTAGTTTTTCACAAGTAAATGACATGGTGCCAACATTGAAAATCGTGTTAAAACACCAAATGATATTGTTTATCAACTCACTTAAATGATAATTGGCTGTGCGATAGAAGGACAGCGATATCCATATTGTTGTGACTGTGAATGTAAACGTTGACACTAAAGTCAAGAAAATCTGAAAGTTGAAAACGTCATTAATCATGAAACAAATTTCTCCTATATTATCATAAGCTGTGGCCAGATCTCTTATCTTTATATTTCTGACCGATGGATGCCCAATGAAATTGAATGTTTTCTCAGTTTTAATTTTTGTGTTGCTGACTGTAAAAATAGGCATGTTTTTGTCTTGGTTCTGAATGAAAGATTTGAGATAATTATTGATAATGACCAGTCTACCATTGATCATGATAGCATATGCGCAAAAAATGAAAACTTCTAATTTCTGAATAAAATATAAGGGCAAAACAATAATTCCCCACAGGACATCTTGCACGCTACACAGATCCATTACCCCATTGATTATATGTGTTAATATCAGAAATATAAGATACTTATTGAACCGTGATCCCATCTTATAAAAGTCTGTCCATGTTTCCAGTCGTAACGTGGTATCTACTTCGGCAAGCAAAGTGACCATACGAATACTAATCGAAGTGATAAAAAAATTTGCTGTTATCATCGAGGCAACGAATTGAAAAAGTACCACAACTGAAGGAAATACATCCATTGTGTTCTGAATAAAATTAAGTTTCCAGGTATCGTCCTCTGGAGATGGAGGCATGAATAAGTACCAGAAAAATACAATATTATAAATAGAAATTATCAACATTCCAAAGGCTTTCATTTTCCAATTTGGGGGACGTAATTCTTCATTGACAAGTTGAAATCTATATATTCCACAGCAGTATTCAAGTATAATTTCAGATTTGACAGTGTTGATTATTTTGACAATATTCTTTTTTTCTCTTTTGGTATCCTTCTTCTCTTCATTTATTGAATCACTGTCATATTCCTTTTTGTCTTCCATGTTTAATAAAAATACAGCTTTTCGATAAATGCGTCCGTTAGAGTATGATAGCAAGAATTGAATTATTTCATAAAATGAACATCGAATTTGTGAAGATAAAATAAAAGTTCATTACAGTAATGTTATTTGCTCGCACGGTCTTTATTTAGGAATTAGATGTGAAGTCAAATAGAAATGTATTGATCGACAATTTAATTGTGTAGGGGACAACTGTGTCAAACTGACAAAATTTATAATTTTTCACACGCTCCGTCAAATTTTTCGGTTCAAACATCAGCCAATTTGATTGCTGATTACACATAGTAACTCTTTTCAGAGCGTACTGCGCTACGTTTTATACGAGCAGCTTGTGGGCTAGATATACTTAAAAATCGTACAATGCCCTCCGCGGGTTCACTAATGCTTCACCAAAACACCATTGCATTTTTTTAGTTTACAACCAACGTTTCGTGTGCTATTTATTCCACAAACAACTTATTTCGCAAATGTTTTTTTAAAACACTCGCTTTACAAACATTTGTTTGGCAAATGCTTCTCTTTACAAATGTTTCGGATGATATTTAATCATTTATACTAACAATAATTTACTTCGAGACAAGACTCATAGTGTTAGTAACTAACAAACTATGTTTATAAAACATTAACAAAGACAAACAAAAACCAACACAGTTTGCGTCATCACTGCTGCAAGGTGACAGGCCAACCGACAGAACAACCAATCCGCGGGCCTGCGGACGGCAAGCGTTGGGTGGCTCGCTGTCCGATCACCACCATACAAAATACAAAAAAAAACAAAAAAAAAAAAGTTGACAGGCCGGCTGATGCCTTGCAGCAGTTGTTAACAAACGCACAATCTAGCCTGCTTGCTACTATGGACAGGATGCTGTTGGTGCTGTCCCGCACCGTACTGACCAGGGATGCGCACCGCTTCCGCATCACAGTGTAAAACCAATCAACGCGAGCTACAGCAAACGTCTGCTGATGCGCTGCAGTATCGGGGCAACCCCGTCAGCACCCTAAAAGCGTTATTATATTGAACGGGAATGGCGCTGTATGATTTATGAGTATAATGAGCCCGCCTGAATCTGCGGGCAATCATGTTAGCACACACACAACGCCCTCCGCTCCCTGTCAATATCCAAATCGTCTTTGAACCCTGTGGTCAATAAGACATCAATATGACATCCGCCACGCATGTTGCTAAGCGCGCCAATCAGATCATTCACGTATAAGTTGAATAGTGAAGGCGAGCATAACCCCCCTGCCTCACCCCGCATTCCAACCCATACGGCCCAGACAGGGCACCAGCCCACCTCACACTATTGTCAGGTCAATAGTGTAATAGTAGTAATGACTCTGGTGGCAAATTTATCTCTTCCATCTTTCTCCATAAAATGTCGTAGCAAACAAAAGTCGTAAGTCAAAAGCCTTGGAATACACACACACACACATACACTGGAGTGTGGTGATCCGTGTAGTATTTGACACTCAATATAGCGCTGTAAGTGAAACGGAAACCATATTGGTTATCGTGAACACGTATATGACTGCTAAGCTGAGCGTTAAGCATACATGCAGCAGGCATGGTTTCTGTCACGGCTCCGGCGCTGCGGGGCTCCGGCGGTCCCACGTGAGCTTGTCGTCGCAGATGGTTTTAATTCTCACCACCGCAGATACGGCTTAGCCGGCCAGCCTCAGCCGCAGCGGCGGGCGTTAAAGCCACCTGATCCTCAGCTCGCGGGCCGCCTCGTGCCTCCACGCCTACGCGGGCTTAAATTACACTCTAGGGGTAGGGCAGACAAGACTAAGTGGAGTCGGTTTTGCAGCGATTATATTACATTATATTACAACATCGTGACTTTTTAAGACAATATACAAAAAAAGACATTGACATTGTAACTACCCACCACTTTAGAAATCAATTCATCAGTATTAATAAACTGTAGGCGAGTCGTCCATTGGGTATTTCATCTGTGGTTGAAATACCTATCGAATATCTTAAAAAAGAAATCGGATAATTATCGGAAAAATAAACAAAATAGATGATATTATTAATTGAATAAACATTTATTAAACATAAATGACAAGTATAACAGTAAAAAAAACCTCTAGTCAACATCATACAGAAGATATTTGAAAAATCCAAAATACTTAGTTCCTGAACTTAGACGAAATGAGATATTTGAATAATAACAATTAAATATGTAGTTGCCACACTAATAAACTTCAACATCAGCTTAATATCTATGGAAAACATATCGTAAACATAGATGCGTAGCGGCCAGGCCTCCACGAGTTCCATAAATGCTTTTGCTTGTACTCTCATTGTCTTTGGTAGATCATAGTTCATGATGATCTTGTTGACTAGAACTCTTGTCGCGTTGCGAGTTACAAGCAGTTGTTCACAGGTATAAGACATGATTGTAACGTTCCAAATCGTATTTAAACACCAAATCATAACGTTTATCAGCTCGCTTGTTTCATAGCCAGATGTGCGGTAGAAGGAAAGCAATATCCAAATAGTAATAATAATATACGTAAAGCCAGACACAAGAGTTAAGAAAATCTGAAAGTTAAAAACGTAATTTGTCATGGAACTTATTTCTCCTATATAGTCGTATGCTGTGGCCAAATCTCTAATCTTTATGTTTTTTCTAGATGGACATCCAATGAAATTGAATATTTTCTCAGTTTTTATTTTAGTGTCACTGACCGTAGAGATAGTTACAATATTTCTGGTTTGTTTTTGAGTAAACTCTTTCAAATAGCTGTTAATAATCTTTAGTCTCCAATTCACCATGATGACATATGAACAGAACGTAAATACTTCTAATTTCTGAAAAAAATATAGGGGAAAAACGGTAATTGCCCACTGGACGTCTATGGAAGTAAACAAGTCCACCACTGCATTGATTATTTGAGATATCATCTCAATGATTAAGTGTCTATTAAGACGAATACCCATTTTTTTATAAAAATCTGCACACTTCTCCACTTGTAACTTCTTGTCTACTTCCGCAAGCAAAGTGATCATACGAATGTTCATAGAACCGCTGACAAACTTGGTAGTTATCAGCGCAGCAGCGAATTGAAAAATTACAACAAAATCTGGAATGGTATCCATCAAAGCTACGATTCTATGTGTTCCAATGATTTCAGAAGATCTCGGTATGAATAAGGAAAAAAAATATATAGCAGAGTAGATTATAATAATTGAAATTCCAAATGCTTTCATTTTCCAATTTGGGGGACGTAACAGTCCATCGATAAATTGAAATCTATATATTCCACAGCAACGCTCAAGTATAATGTCAGGTTTCAGATTTCTAATAATATTAATAATTTCCTTTTTTTCGCCACATTGATTCTTCGGCTTTTCAATATTTGAATCATTGTCTTGTTCCTTATTCTCTTCCATGTTCTCACAACAGCTTTACATGACTGTAAGAAACAATATATCGCGTTCCATAAATTTCAAATTGGTTAATAGGTATAAAATAATGTTCCATTACGATGATGAAACGTTTATTGGTATACACTCACCTATGCTGATTTGGTGAACGATAAAGTAAGCAGTAAAGTCAATTTATTATATTAACTAGCTCTTCGCCCGCGACTTCGTCCGCGCTGATCTAGTAGGTACTCCACAAACTTCAACGCAACCTTTACCTCCTTTTCAAGGTTAGTTTGGAAGCATAATGATTTTCATTAATTACCCAGCTATTTCTTCTGTTGCTTCTGTGGTCTAAGGATCAGCGCAACTATTCACCCCGTTCACCCCGTCAGGGGTTGATTATGCAAAAAATGTTAATCTGTTTAAATGATCCCATATTAAGTTTGTTAAGGTCCGATTTCAATAAGGGTAATAATTTTAACAACTGTTATTTAAACATTTGGGATTATAATATCCCAAATGTTTAATAATCAGTTGTAAAACTTAATGGCCAGATATTTAATTTTCTGGTGGTTGGTTAATTACTACAGCAGTAAAACATGAACAGTAATAAAAAGAAAATTTTGCAGTGCAATAAATGAATGGCCAGTAAAATTATGGAATGAGTTAGATAAATATTTTTGGGCAGTTCACGGTGAGCGGTAACACCCGAACATCACTTTAATTGAAAAGCCAAGGTGACGCTCACCGGCGGAGCTCCCGGCGACTTTTGGCGGAAGCTATAAAGTGTTATATAAATTGCGAGCGAATCGTTCGCATTTTGGCAGACCTTCATGTGTGACAGAGCGATTTAAATTTTTAACCGACTTCAAAAAAAGGAAGAGGTTCTATTTGACTGTATGTTTTTTTTTTTGCGATCGTTTGCTAAGCGATCATTCCGCCAATCATGAATAGATTTTGATGATTATTTTTTTATTCGAAAGCTTATACGCCTG
The DNA here is from genome assembly GCA_002192655.3 of Mamestra configurata. Classification (NCBI taxonomy): domain Eukaryota; kingdom Metazoa; phylum Arthropoda; class Insecta; order Lepidoptera; family Noctuidae; genus Mamestra; species Mamestra configurata. The sequence continues at coordinate 24,108 of NDFZ01003370.1, forward strand.
AGGTGGTCCCATTGACACCAAGTCAGAATCTGGTGATGGGATCCCAGGGAAATCGAGGGCAACCCTCAAATTTTAAAGGCACATTCAATGTTTTTCACTTACTTTCTATCGCAATTCCGATTATTGTGCCTAGTAATCAACATCTCATCTTGCTGAGCTGATGATGGAAGTTATAAGTCAGGATCTGATGCTAAGATCTCAAGAAAAATGTTTTTTCAGCGATATTTTCGCCAATTGTCAACCGATTTGGATGATTATTGGTCCCGTTTCAATTTAGTGAAGATCTGATGAAGAACTTCGGAGATAGGCAACAGAACTCTTCAATAAATGATAAAAAATCTCCCGGGTGTGCTGAAATCGCATGTCTGTTTATTGTATCTACACCATTCAGATNTCAATGTTTTTCACTTACTTTCTATCGCAATTCCGATTATTGTGCCTAGTAATCAACATCTCATCTTGCTGAGCTGATGATGGAAGTTATAAGTCAGGATCTGATGCTAAGATCTCAAGAAAAATGTTTTTTCAGCGATATTTTCGCCAATTGTCAACCGATTTGGATGATTATTGGTCCCGTTTCAATTTAGTGAAGATCTGATGAAGAACTTCGGAGATAGGCAACAGAACTCTTCAATAAATGATAAAAAATCTCCCGGGTGTGCTGAAATCGCATGTCTGTTTATTGTATCTACACCATTCAGATTGACTTGTTTGCACCAGCAGATGCAAAAAAGTAAATCTGAATTAACATGTTATTGGGGTTATCTATTCGGGCATAACTTTATTGTTTATTAACCGATTTTTTTCCAAAAAAATACAATCGACCGCTTTTGGTTGTTTTTTCGTTTTTTGGCACCGACTTCCCAAATTAAAGTTATTTTGTACTTCGTAGTGTGTTTTTCTTTGGAAGTCGGTTGTATTTTTTTGGAAAAAAGTTTTTAAGATCAGAGCGGGGTGAGTTTTTTAATTTACACGCTGAAATAAATAAGGGATACATTTTACTGCCTCATTTTAAAACTGTTTAGATGGAGATTTCTTACCGACCAATTTCGTTTTTTAACTGCCCACTAATAACTGCCCATTCAGTCATATTGCACTACTAAATGTTTATTTAACTGCCCATTCAAATATTTTTACGAAACATCTCTATTTAGTTAATGCTCAGTTTTTACTGCTGAACTTGTTAATAAACATGCATTTTGTAATTATTAACTTTTAATTCTACAATGTATAACTGCCGCTATAAATCAGTGCCTTTAAATAAAGTGTAATATAGATATACATAATCAACCTTAATTATCAAACCATTTAAGTGGATAATGATTAATGTCATCATACCAAAATCACTACTTTTCCATTCCACTCGGGTTTTGATTGAATAATTTGAACAAAAACCGGTCCTTGTGACGAAACCGTAACAGTTAGGCAATACCCAAGCGAATTTTGTTATAGGTATTAATAAGGAGGTACTTTAATCATGTAGTACATTATTTTTATGTATCATCAATAGTTTTCTTAGCGCACGCCAAATAATGAATTTAATAGGCAACAAAATTTTGCTACTTTGGGTTACATTATTGCAATTTTAGTAGTTAGGTACTATTATTTAGAAAATAATATTTAGCTTATGTTTTAAGTAAATTATGTAGCTTTCTAATGGTAAAATATTTAAAAAAATCATTTGAGTAGTTTTTGAGCCAAATCGTAACAAACTAATCAATCTTTCCTCTATATAATATAATTAGTTTAGATGATCAAGATCATATTTTTTACTGACTAAGACCAAGCAACTCTTTGTGTCACAAAGAGTCTTGTATAAGTTAATAATTTAATCGATCTCAGGGAAGATCCCCATTATAGGTAAAAAGAAAATATGGCTTGTGCTAAGCACATTTTGATAAAATAATTTGTACAAGAATTAGCTGTGGTACGAGATATGTACTAAACATGGCTATTATTTCGTAAAGCAATGATGATTATAATGTGTTTTCTTGGCCAATCTAAGGTGTGTCCAAGGTACAACAGCCAATGTCCATGGTACATCGAGAGTGTTGTACCATGGACACTTTTCCCTTTTGTTTTTCGTCAGCCTATCCTATCAAAATGAATAAACGAATCCCTTAATTTCCAATTGTATTCACTTTAATAATTGCCATATTAACAATTTTAAGGACTTCGATATTTTTAAAAAAAATCATAAAATAAAAAAAAGTCCGGGGCGCAACAGGTTCCTCTGTGTTTTTATTTCAAGATTTTATTGTACCACCTTGTCGGCGTGATTATTATGTATAACCCATAATTCCAACTTTCTTAGCCTTAATATATGGAATAAACGTTATAACTTGGTATTCTTGGTAGTCCTACAGTAGTCAGGCTGGCACCAACCTCAAAAAAATAGTTTAAATATTTACTTCAGCTATTTTATAAGGAAAAACTTCAATATTTTTCTTTTTAGTTCATAATTAAACTAACTTTTACAAGTTTTGAAATGAATTTCAGCCTAATTTTTGTGCACAATAAGTAATAGTTTTTCAATTATTGCCATATTATATTCAAAATGGTGTCTCATAGTTTGCATAGCCTGTTTTCATTCTGACATCATGTCACATCAAAACATAATATCACGTAGACGATAAATATATAAGGCATGTGTTCTTGTACTGTTAACAATTATTATTATTCTCTTATACATCTTATCGACTAATTATATCTAAGCAAGTGAGACGATTTCATCGTTCAAACCTTTAAGTGAAGTGCACTTCTGAACGAAAAAAACAAAATTACCGGTTATTTTGACATAAACACTGCGTTAGTCAGTCAGTCAAACGTCATCTCTACAACCTCTCATCATGGCAGTCATAACTGTCACGCTTTTTTTTTCTATTAAGTGAAAAAAAAATATTATTAAGAAAATGTTATATCTGAAAAACTATAAATCAGATTGCCAAGACTATTTTTTTTTAATATTTATAGTTGGACTAGGTACAGTTCAACTTTGCCAGTACGGCTTTCGGCAAGGGCGCTCCACTGTCACGGCAATATCGCGAGTGAGAGTCCTGGCGGAGGAAGCGGTGTCGCGGGGCGGTGTGTTGTTGGCGGTG
>NDFZ01003371.1:0-27210 GCA_002192655.3 Mamestra configurata
ACTCACGAATGATCTTAAGAAGGTTTCGTTTTTCAAATGGACGTACGGAACCCAAATTAACCCATAACAGCTGCGAGCGTAACCTGAAAATTCTCAATCACCTTTTATCGTACCCCCAATTGTAATTTCTGAAAATAGATAATCGCGGCATCAGAAATTAAACGCCAGACAATAATTGGCTGTTGAAAATTCATTCAACCAATCGCAGCACGCTTGAAATTTAGCCACATTAACCTTTCAATAGTTAACCATTTTCTAGAACTAAACCAATACATAATGAATAAATACAATACATCATTCATGTTGGTATATCTACATAGTCTAAAATCTGAAGATTGTGTAGTAGAGTTAGATACGAATTGTAGAAAAAGCGAATAAAACGACTGCCTCTACCTCCTAGGTACATGTTCTTTTAATATCTCATTAAATACCTATGATTTGATGATTGAACCCTATATTTCTAAATTAAAGGTTATTCCGCTTGTGTTTTTGACGGTCCGCTGTGTGTTTAGTACTGTTCGTGATAAACCTTTTCGGCCTAATCTTCTGTCGGTCTACTGTACGTCGGAATGGCATTCAATCGATCAACCGTTAGTCGAACTAGTGTTTTGCCGACCAAACGACTGTCGAGATAGCGTTCTGTCGAGGTAAACGCCATCGGCTTACTGTTCTGTCGGTCTACTCCAGGTCGGTAAAATGTTCGTCGGATTTTTTTTTGTCGGGTTAATGTGGTATAATCCAGTAACTTGGCCATATTCCACCAAAGTTATCAGATAATAGATTGATGCAACTCCCAATAATTACTCTCAGGTGGCGCCACACGTTTCAGTTAACTCACCGGAGGATGCAGCCATTTGTACGTTAATAATATTCAGTGTGATCTAATCTCGGGCTATAAATCGATGACCGTTCAACATAATTGATTATGATTGTGCACCGAGTGGATTGCTCGATATTGGTTTACACCTAATCTGGGTAACTATTGTGATGGCGTGGGAAGCTGGTGTGATTGGAGTGATAATTATTAGAAGCAATTTCGGTCTTTTTAAGGAATGTTCGCATTTGTATCGCAGGTTCCATCTGTCGAAAATAACTAAGTTGATATTGTGATTTGAATTTGAACGTTTTTTAGGTACGAGAACAGCCTTCTCAGGGCCAATTCTTCCAGTTCCTGAGAGGGTTCCGGAATATGTTCACCGCAGCTCTGGAACGCAAAGGGCATTAGGAGGAACACGGGTGGGTTTTAATCAGTAAGAGTCTGACACGCCCTTCCGCTCCACCCAGTGCGGATGAAGTCATTTGATGATTTCCCATCCATAAAAAAGGACCAATTCTATTAGTTTTAAATAACTTGCGCATTTGCATCGCAGTCATAATTTGTCGAAACGCCTCATATTTCATATAAATTGGCTCGTCATATTGGGACATAACAGGCCAGTTCAATTTACCTGGTAGCTGGTCCAAGGCCTCCTATCATTTTTGCACTCAATTTGGGTAACTGCATGGCGCGTCAGTCTTTTCGGTAGAAGTCAAGTAAATCCCTCTATTTTCATCTTGGAATTCGTACGTCAGTGACGTTATATTAAATCTAACAGCACAATAAATGACAGCAGCTTTGTTATTATTTTAAATATTTTTACCAAATGCCCAATGGCTTTCATTGTCCATCAACTTCAAACAATGAAACAAAATGCCAACGTCACTAAATTGATTAGTGAACAAACAGTATTCACCGTTCTTGAATTTTGAATTCATCGAACCATTTCATACCTACCTAAAACTCCACTAATTACAATAACCACGATCTAATAATTCTGTATGCCACAAAGATTAGGTACAATATTGCTAAAACAGAAATCAGTAAGCCGTTCTAATCGATCGGAGCCCATGTCAATAAAATTACGTAAACCTTCGTACAGCGAATTGTAAGTCACCGAGTTATTATGAAAATTGATGGATTTCACAATACGCACCCCTGTAGGTACGTACCACATGAATACCCGCACTCATGCTGAATATCAACGTGTTTACTCCCATTTTCTATTATGAATAAAGCCCGCAAAGCTGCGTGATGGTATTATCGAATTTCCCATCATCGATAAACCCTTTTACCTAAATAGCATATTGAGTATTCAACTTCGTCCCTACATACCGTCTACGGATCGTTTCCTCCTGCCAACGGTTAAATGTTCGAGATCAGGTAGCCTTATGCGTTCGCTGTGAGGGACTCAGATGTTCTTTGAAAGTTATAACGTCATAATAGATCTCAGGTATCAGCTGTGCGCTTCAAAGGGTAGCCTGAGATAACGAGGTACCTATTCATTCGATGGCTCGCACAATCTAATGGTTTCTATGTGATAATCGGTAGCTACTACAGCGCTTTTAGTTATCCTGTTCTGCAAAGGTGCTGAATAGCAGTGTCGGAATTTATTTCTTGAAAACCATTTTGAAAAAGAAAATTTATTTATAAAGTGTGGCATAAAGCATTAAAATGATACCGGTTAAGTGAGGGACAAAGTTTGTTAATATTTAGGTCTTATTAGTGACAAGGTACAAACACGAAACATGTTGGACAAAGGAGAATGTCTATTACGTATACGATGCAAAGATCAGTAAAATATGGCAGTAGAGACTGGTAATAACTTCTGCTCGAGCCCATTNAACCGGTTAAGTGAGGGACAAAGTTTGTTAATATTTAGGTCTTATTAGTGACAAGGTACAAACACGAAACATGTTGGACAAAGGAGAATGTGATATCTATTAAGAATACGATGCAAAGATCAGTAAAATATGGCAGTAGAGACTGGTAATAACTTCTGCTCGAGCCCATTTGCAACTGAAACACTCGTAATTTCCGTTCTTACGTAAGTGTTTATCTAAGACATAACTATGTTTACCTTTGGTGATAAATAGAAGCAAGTTAGCGAGGTTGGTCTCCTTATCTGCCCACACCAACCACCACAACCACTTTCCATGATCTGAAAGTGACAAATGAATGAGCTATCCAAGTTACTATTTGGATAGCTCATTCATTTCAGTCATATATTTCAGTATTTTACTAAATACTAGTCGGATTAAATATGAAGTCTAATTGTTAGTGTCGATACTCGACTAGCAATGTCACACGCTTGTCAAAATGTAGGAAAAATTAGGTATTTTTGACGTTTTGTGTCTTCGACGTACGTCTGTGTTCTGTATGAATCGGGCGTAAATAAATAGCACCATCCCATCACTTCCCAAGGCGGAAGAAGCGACTAAGAGACCCTTCAGAGAGCAGCATTCTCTGGGCATTGCAATAGCTACACTGCGATCGCCAACCCGCTTGCCAAGCATGGAAATTATGGCAAATCCCCCCCTCCCTTGTGGGAGGCCTATGTCCAGCAGAGGACGCCTATCGGATATGTCTACGATACAAATGNACATGGCCTCCCACAAGGGAGGGGGGGCCCTCCCTTGTGGGAGGCCTATGTCCAGCAGAGGACGCCTATCGGATATGTCTACGATACAAATGCGAACGCATCGTCGACACAAACTAAAAAACCCCTAAAAATACGAGAATTGTCCTTCTGGTAACACATTTATAACGTCAGTAACATCTTCATGTCATGAGTTCACAAAGTTCACATGTAAACTAATATCCCGCCAATTTAGAAAATAACTTTTACCAAACCATTGCGACGGTTTCCGTTGAAAGCAATCTGCAAACGTTCCCAGTTTCACATTCACCGTTTTCAGATAGCAACAACATTGTTTCAACTGCAGTGAAATCAAATTGTTTTCTGATCTCTGCAAAATGCGCAATTATCTGGGGACTCGACACAACACCTAACGTATGCACATTTTGCTTACCTCACTATGCAGAATAGTGTTACTGAGAACTAAATGTGAACGCTAAAATGCAACTATTTACTGTAAGAACAAAGATTATGAATATTTTTACGTGAGATGCGACATTTTAGCCGCCTAAGTTAGGTGTGTGAATGATAGTTGTAAGTGACAGTAAGTACGGTAGTTTAGGTAAATTTATGTGTTGTAAATATAGTCTTTTTATAATATTCTCGCTGAAACTTTCTTTGAGAAGGTAGTAAAATTGTAAACAAGGTTATTACGTAAAGTGTGTTTGTAACTTGAAGTTAACTGAAGTTATTAGTGCTTACAAAATAACCAACAAAAGGAATCTTATTTTAATTTGGAAAGAACACACTTATTAGGTTTATTTAGTTATAGTTGAAGATCAACTGTCAAATGAATTTATATCTTTGAGATAAAATCTTTAAGTGATTAATTATTTACATTATTAAATACATACACACTACTACATAAAAAAGTCATAATGCATATGCCTGTAACTTACACAAAGATTATACATATTATAAACACTTGCTACTTTTATGCAAGTCACAGACATATTTGTATAATAAATAAATAAATAATGGCCTCAACACAAGTCTCTTTCTATGAACTGTCCACTGTCCAGTCTGCATCTATATCGTTATTAGTCTTTGCGCATGGTGCTGACCATTTACAGACTGTGTTCTCAAGGGAGTCGTGAATACGTAATGTGATAAAACGATGCATAGTTAAGGGAAATTGAAGTGGTACATCGCAGACTCGGGATAGTCACCCCTAAGCTCAGTCGTTTTCAACAATCAGGCATTGATTGCATCGATAAGAAACTTGGGTGACTGGGAAGATGGGAGCCATAACTTGCAGGTATTGGAGGCATGAATGCTTTTACAGGTAATGTAACTTGTGGAGAAGTTTGGAGAAATTTATCGTTTTAAAAACAAAGTTATTTAGACTATTGTATGCTAATAAGGCTTTATGTGTGAAGAACAGAAGTTAAACTTCATAATCATATAATATTAGGGTTTTAGCGATAGATAAAGAACGAGTTATTTTAAACATCTTTCTAGTTTGATTTGATATAGTTTTTAGGCTTGAGTTTGTCTGTTTATGCTGGCATAATGTAGTGTACTAGCTTACAAGTAGCGAATTATTTAGTTTTATGTTTTACGTGTTACCTGTGTTGTATTGTTTTCTTTGTAAGAATACTGACTGCTTACATACCTTTGTATAAATGCTAGTTCTTATAACTCAATAGACAGATGTTTTGCTGGGGAGTTTGTTTCGCCACTTCTTCTTCCCAGCTAAAACACTAGGAAGTGGTGACGGGCGGGCGTTTTGGGGGACTGTCTTTATTTATTTTATGTAGAACTTTGACGTTTAAAAAATGCTGGCCCTCAGCCTGATTTGTATAAATGACTTTTGATTTTGATTTTGTAACAGAATGTGCCTAAACTTCCTTGAAATTTCACCTTCAATTCTTTTCAATTCAATATCAAATCGCCCGTTACTCTTCAATATAAAAATGTAGTCTAAAACTAATCTATGACCTACACACAGTTAAGTGTATGACGTTGAGTGCTTGCTATGAGCAAGTTGATCGATATTGTGTACAAGTAACTACCCCGAGTTATTTCATATCGTAACTAAATGTCGAAGTTTGGCATTCGTGACACCCCTGTTATTAATGACGTAGTACGAAGGTGTAGGTCGGTTGTGACGGCGTGCATTTGTTTCCTTTTTATCGAAGTTTGTGAATGACCTTTTTAAATGACAGTGTTAATGGGAATGGAATTGAATGAGTGACATTTGGGAAAGCTAATTGTACAAATATGACAAAACGAGGCCTGTATTTCGTGAAAGGTTGGGCAAATTCCGTTTCTGATGCGAAGGGAATATTTTTACCACCACATTTTACAGTATATAGATCGATAACCGATCGACCTTGACAAGTTCAAAAGACCTGTAAATGGTTTAATTGAATTGAGTTATGATAATTATGGTGATATTTTGTTTTAATTAAACTTAATGACCTAAAAATTATATTTCGTTAATTACTGAGATTTAAAAAAAATGTGTTGTACCTTTAATGCTTTGATAGGTATAATATTATAGGTAGGACACAAAATTGTGACATTTATATCATTTTTGAAATCCAAAGTATTATGCCTGTTCTGGTTTAAATACAATGCAAAATCCTAGAGCGATTCCTTGCGTCTGAGGGCACTGTGATCTTGAACTACAGTACACTCACATATTGCAAATAACGAGTACGTTAACGGAGTGACCTTACTGTCATCAACAGGGCACAAGGTACACCTCTTTTTTTAATAGATGGGGAATCATCAAATGACTCCTTCCTCCCTGGGTGGAGTGGAAGGGAGAGTCAGACTCTTACTGACTAAAACCCGACCGTGTTCCTACACATGCCCTTTGCATTCCAGGGCCGCGGTGACTCTTTCGAACAAATTCCGCAACCCTGGCAGACAATGTACACCTCTGCTTAACTCTTCAAGGAATACTGGTGGGATATTATATCATGTTACTGTCTATTAGAAAATAATCGTTTTCATAATTAATCTAACATCCCTATTAGTTATAGCAGGCATATAATTTTGCAGACAGTTCCTGGGGATGATATATATGCGATATTAAAATAAAACATCTAATAGCTGGCAGGCCGCCATTTTAATAATTCCGCTGTTCCGGGAATATACTTAGTACTCGTATTATTTCTTCTTCAAAGTGCAGTGAAAACTCAACATTTAATTCAATATTAACTGATTATGATAATAATTAATAAAACAAATTAAAGTTGCGTTTATAGGATTAATAATACTTGGAAAAGTTATGTGAACGAAAAAAGCATTTATTAAACATTTTGTTTTCACATAGTGGGTTTTTATTATTAAATAAAACCATTGGATAACTGTTGGCGGTCCCGTCAAACGTGGACATTTTTCGTGAATCTGAACCACCAAGAACCCCACTCAAACACACACAATAAATTTAATCCAAATCGGTTCAGCCGTTTTAGAGGAGTTAAGTGACATACATAATACAAAAGCATTATATTATATAAAAAGATATTCTATATTAAATTTAACCAAAAGAAATAAGTGTTAGAAATATGGTGACCCTGTGTGCCGCGATGCAGAGAGATTTGGAGGAAAAATACATAAATGACACGGTTAGATATGTCCAAATAATACCTACTTCTTACAAAATAATTTCAGATTTAATCCAAAGTCTGGATCTGCCAAAGCGTCTTTCTAATGCCGATACTAAGTCATGGCATTACTCTACCCGAAATTAGGTCTAAGTCTAGATTTATAAGCTAACTAAGTTTAAACCTTTAACCAATGTAACAACCTGTAAACAACATGAAACGCAATAAATGAATATGAATATGAAATATGAACCTAAAGCTAAATAATAACACCTACGCAGGTCGATCTTCAAGGTTAGAGACGCTTGTGAGGTCGTTTGGTGATATTGGGACCTCCTCCCAGTTGTCGTTTGGTCCCAACTGTCTTTTCGTCTCAGCCCGCTTTTGGTCTCATCTGTCTTTTGGTCCCAGCTGTCTTTTGAGGATCTTTGACAGTAGCCAGAAGCCTAAAAGTCGATGTTTTAGTGGTGACCGCTTCATTATAATATAACTAGCATAGCCTATTTCTGTGCATTAAAATAAGCCCTGCTACCGGGGGGGCTACTATGACGTCTTAAAAGAACATGATTTCGGTGTGGCAGGGAGACGAAGCTATAGGTACAACGCGCTTCTGCCAGGGTTGCGGAATTTGTTCGAAAGAATCACCGCGGCCCTGGAACGCAAAGGGCATTAGGAGGAACACGGATGGGTATTAGTCAGTTAGAGTCTGATAGTCCGCTCCGCCCAGGGCGAAAGGAGTCATTTGATGGTTTTCCAACCTTAAAAGAAAAAAATACAACGCGCATAGGACTATCCTTTCTTCACATTGAAATTATTATATTATTTTTATAAAATTTTTAATATTGTAAATTACTATATTTTTAATTTAAAAAAATGAGAAAAATAAAAATTTATAAGATGGCAACATACGTCATAATAGGAGGAAGTTTGATGACTAGCGATTATTTTAACGACCGACATGCGACATAGAAATAATCACCTGAGAAATCACCGCATAAGTTATACGTTTGCAAATGAATAAATTATTATTATTATTATTATTATTATTGTAACATTAAAATATTGTAACCAACTAACACCTTTAGCAGTATTAATTACAATCAGCCCTGTGGTTACGACTTACGATATAATAGAAATGCGAGTGTCGTGACAAACAAGAGCCTGTGAAGGCAAACATCACTAGGTTTCCTCATTCCTACGTATTTATGTTTTATTACTTTTAACAGACAGACAGACAGAGCGACAAAAAAATCCAAAAAATCTTTTTTTGTGTTGTATGTTCCTTTTTATCGCCCTTAATCCAATTTTGGTATTATTTTCAGTGCACAGACAAAACCGTTCCTATTGTTTTATGAAATGTATAGATGACGAGTTCAAAATCGACAATAGGGAATAAAATAAACAAGTTAAAGGTATGACCTCATAATTTCCATAAAAATTAGGCATTTAAGACTGACTAAAAAAAATCGGAATTTCAGCCGAAATATTCTACAGTAGGTAACATCTCAGAATTATACAGCTTTCGTTTACACATTATAATACAACGTGATTTGTTTATCAACTTTTTGCTCGCATAACTCGAAGACATAACAGAACAACCGTTTATTTCTTTTTTTCATTTTACATTTTTAAATGAATAGTGTCTTAATGCCTGAAAAATACGTTGAATAATAAAGATCGTAAACTATTTCTAGCAATATTTGAAACCTCACTGAGTCTGCATAAATTAAATCAAGCGTATTTTACTGTAGAATCAAAACCCCAATCATTGAACCAGATAATAATTTATTTTACACAAATCTAAGGCTTAATATTATTATCTGATCTCGATCCCAAGAAATCATTGAGGCGTGAAAACAATTTAATCATGGAAGCCAGGAAGCCTACCGTCGTATTTAAAGGCAGACAGGCTTCGACGATACCTCAATATCTATATTAAATAATATCATTAGCCTTTATCAGGGATTATTGGCATTTAGATAAAAAACTAGACTAAATATGATAATAAATTTTTTGATGATATTGAGAATTACTTATTGGGACTTATTTAACACATCAATTTAACGATTCCGGGGTTGGTCCCATAGTAGAAGTTGTTCATAATGACGAGTACAATGACCCCTTTTCAGGTATTGCGATTATTCTTTTACATGTTGTATAATATTAGTTTAGATAACCATATCAAAGACTTCAATTAACCTGTTCGTATGTAAGACTCGTTGTTTCACGCAAGACCTTGTACAATCGTATAAACAAGGATATCCTGAATTTCTAAGCAGTCGTAGGTGGATAGAAACAGATGACACAATTACACACAAGTTATCGTACGGATATTCATTTCGTGTTCCTACCATAGTTCCAAATTGCCTTTAGGTACATAAATACTACCTTCGTATTACTCACCAGTTTTTACAAACATAGTATGTTCATATATACAGCGTGAAAAAATCAAGGCATGGCAGAATAACAATTGTGATAAACAAAACTCGAAAGTGACTTCGAACCAATAGTTGTACATCGCACATCACATTTTTTTGTTTTAAGTTTAACTTTATGTTTCGATAGTACTACTGATGGCTAATCGTTCTGCCGCGGGAAAACAACCATTAAATTTCAGCGTGTATAAAACATCTCGGATTTTTCTTAAGGCAGAAGTTTTCTTGTTCCTTTTTAACCTTCGTTGTCCTACTGCTGGAAAAAAGCCTTAGCCTCTTAGCCTTCACTTCTCCCCGGTATGTTGCATTTTCTACCTAATCTCCCGTTGACGCCTCTAAATCGTCACGCCAGCATTACCTAGGCCTCCATCAGGGACTACTCTGGCCAGAGTCCTGATTTATTCTACATACCTATATGACCTCCCAAGCACACTTCAACTTAGTCACTTAATACTCGCATAACTTTCCATATTCACACATCTGTATGAAAATCCTTCCAATAATAACGACTACTGCACCCCAGACCATTTTATTCGTCATCACCAGTAAACTCAACCGTTTTATTACCTGAAACTAATATATTTCAGCCATTTTATCGCACCAGGGACAGACCCCCTGACCCTTAAGACAGCCTGAGCTAAGTGTTCTTAGTCAGCAATTCAGATCGTCAAATCGAACGCTAATATTTACGACTACCCGCACTCTTCATATTTCTTTCACTTTCACGGTTCTATTCATGCAAGCTTTGCGATTTCCGAGACCCTACTCCTAACTTTTGGGGACCCGTATTTGCTTATAAGCGTTGCTATACTAGGAGGATCACGCGGTTCTACTTCCGAATTTTTTTTCATGACTCATTTTATTTCTTCTTCTGTTCAGTTCTGAATTTTTAACTAACAAATTCATACTACCCACACTAAGTTTATTTTTAATCTGGCTTATATTTCCCCGTAAAAACCATATTAATTTTTGCAACCCTGAGAGTTATTTTTCTTATTATCAGAAGACGGTCGCATTGTAAAAAATCAAAACATAAGTAGGTAAATTGGCTGCACCATAACCTATTATGGCCACGATAAAACTTTGTCAGTAACATATCACCAGTTCTTTCCAAAGGGCCATAAATGAGTGATTATAATCCAAATATGGCCACCTATATGGAATGATATCTACATAAATATACACATTAGTACAGCCATTCTCGCTAATATCGTGCTTCGCTGACAACTACCGGCACGGAACGATCACGACATTGCATACAATAGGATTCCGTAATGTGATCTCATTTATTTCACGTCTAGTCTAATAACTCAACGGTCCTGTATTCAAGGTTATTTTGAGCAAATAATCTAGGGAAATAATGTTTTATTATGTTTTTGTTGGGGAGTTTTATGGAGCTAGATTTCCGGTTTGGATTTATGTTTTTGTTAGAATACTATGAAGTTTATTCTTGGTAGGAAGTAATTTTTGAGCCATATTAATCTGTACGACTATATTAAGACCATGAAACCAATGCTTTAATATTTATATGGTCTATACATAATATCTGAAAAAGCCTAATCTTATTTGCCTGCTGATACGATGATGTGTGTTAATAAACTACCTTTAGGTTGAGGAAATGAATTGCCGCTGCTTGGTGCCGTAACCCTTAAATAAAATTAGTGATGTTCAAAATAAGTTGGAGTAATTCCAATTAATAATATTTTAATTAAGAGGAGTTTGTGTCTAAATCATTACTTTATATATTTTATATAATCTATACTATATATAATTAAACAAAGCTGAAGAGTTTGTTCGTTTGAACGTGCTAATTTCTGGAACAATCAGTCGGATTTGGAAAATTATTTTTGTAAATTATAGCCACATTCATGAGAAAGATTATGGGCTATACGGGAACGAAAAAAACGGGATATGCGCGAACGAAGTCGCGGGATAAAGCTAGTATTAATAGTACATAAATAATAATAAATAGCATTTATTTATCCCACCACATAATGCAATAAAAATTAACTCATCAAATACAGTCCATAATAATAGCCGCACGGTTTATTCTTCGAGGTTAAACAGCGCTAACTGAGGTCGGTACGAGGATGGGATCATCTTAACATACCGATATTCCTCGTGCCTTTGAAAGCACGTTAAGCTGTTGGTTCCGGCTGTCATTTGTAGATCAGACTTCAGAAAGTCATATCGGGTAGTCATAAGCCAAGAAACCTGACACGAATCTTGCCAGAGTATAGTGTTACCAGTTAGGGTGTTAACACAAATCGTTCGATCGTCGATCGATGCCATCGATCGATGGTAGAATGGATTAGTTGACGTCGATCGATAGTTTCTACTACACCAATGGATCAATCGTCGATCGATGCCATTGGTCGATGGTAGAATGAGCTACTCGACGTCGATCGATAGTTTCTACTTCTTTCTTCGATCACTAATCGATCGATGGCATCGATTGGTGAAGTGTGAAGTGTTGTGGAGGACGGATGGGCAGGCGCTCTAAATACTAGTACTCAGCATTATTCAGTTAGACTGGAAGCTAGGCAGATATACAGTGTGTCCCTGGATAATGTACACAAACGAAAATGGCTGAAACTAGACCAAAGTTTATCAACAAAAAAATTGGAACAATTAATAGTAATCACTAAAAAAATACGTTTATGGGGAAATTTATTTGATAAAATCGAAATTTATCGAAAAATTTAAAAAAATATTCAATATTTTATAGTCAAATGTTTTTTAACCCCCGACGCAAAAAGAGGGTATGTGTGTGTGTCTGTCTGTCTGACAGTGGCATCATAGCTCCCGAACGGATAAAGCGATTTCAATTTAGTGTTTTTTTTTGTATTAAAGGTGACTTATGTGCGAGTGTTCTTAGACATCTTTGATGAAAATCGGTTGAGCCGTTTAAAAGGTGTGGGGGGTGAGTAAGTTCTCAATTGAAAGCGCACTGAAAGAGAATATTGATAACTTAATTGAGAGTGTTCTTAGCTTCGTTTGATAAGAAAATTGGTGGTGGGAAAATTGGGACGAGTGCGAGTATCAATTACTACATCAGTCTTTGCAATTCTGCTAAAGATATTTGTCATGTGGTTTATTTATTTAGCTGTTAGTACATTATAGGTAAATTAAGTTCAAAAAGCATGAAATAAAAATTAAATTTAAAAAAAAACCCATACCTAACAAAAAAAAAGCAAATAATAAAAAAATAAACCATCAATATAAATAAAGTAGTTTTTTATAGATTTTTTTTTTTCTTATCGATAAATTTTGGTCTAGTTTCACNTTTTTATTTTTTTTTACTTTCGAACTGTTTATGCCTTGTTTTTATTTGCAAGCATCATCTGATCTTAGCCACCATAACTGTTTTTATTGCAACTCGCAGTGGTTCAAAAGATATAATATTTTGAAGAAGAAGAGTTTGTCGAAGGTAAAAAAAAAAAAAACCATAAATATAAATAAAGTAGTTTTTTATAGTTTTTATTTTTCTTATCGATAAATTTTGGTCTAGTTTCACCCATTTTCGTTTGTGCACATTTTCCAGGGACACACTATATACATTGCTGCTGTTAAGATGATGTGTTATTTATTATCAGTGATGGGATAATCGGGCGCTAATATACCTAAACTGCACTTTTATTCCCACGAAAGAATACATCAAAAATATAGTTTGAATTTGTTGTGAACTCTCATTGTATTTTTTTTTTTATTTAAAAAGCCGATTCTAATGGAACTTTTAATTTACAATGAAAGTTTTATGATTTTCCATTTGTTTTGAATAAAATAAAGATACTAAATCAAAATAACCACTGCTATAATTCCATTAAGTTTGTTATACATATGTAGTTATTTTACAAAATTGTTCAATCCCGGGAAACCGGGATTACTTATTTATTCAGAAAGGAATATCCATATTATTTTTTCACGGAAAGAAGTTTAGGCATACAAGCGCCCGATTATCTGATCACTGGTTATTATACCATCTTTAGATTGAGATAAAGAAATTTCATTGCTTCGCGCGAGTATTGAAATTGCATCGCTATCACCTTACAATACATTGAGGGAATTGTGTAATTTAAAACAAGTTAGAGTAATTCCAAGAAATAATATTAATATTAAGTTATCATTAAAACATTTCAATCATATTCTTTGCCTTTATTAGTAAGCCATCGCCAGCACACTATGTTTAAACTCAATTTATTTTTAAGAATACAAAGTGAAGGGCATAAAGTTGTTATATAAATAAAACCATTATGAAATTAAGCGAAGCAAAGTTGCTGGGAACCTTTTGAGCAAAGATAAATTCTATCAAAACTAAATATAATAACAACAGCCTAAGGGACTGACCTCAATTTTCTTGTAACAGGAATAATTATTCAGAGATAGGGTTAATATCAGCTGCAAGACATCCGAAAGAAGAATAGAAAGCTAGAAATATAAATTTTATTCAGTTCACCCCTAGCTATTAATTAGATATTATTCAGTCAACTCACCCCGAGTTGACTGAATAATATCTAATTAATAGCTGGACATAACCCAATAATTGCCGTACCTACTTTTAAAGGCTAAATATGGTAGGTATATATTTGACCTCAATGGTGATTCAAAATCTACCAAACATTTTCTGAAATAAATTTATTTATTTTTATGTAGTGTGTTATGTTTATGTGTATGTGTTTATGAGTGAATGTTATTCTTCCCTAAAACGTAGTTAAATGAGAGTTATTTTGCACCTAGACACATACAGAAACAAACACACTAAGTACCTACTTATATTTACCAAATTCCATTGATCAACTATGGTATCACAATTTCATACGTATATATCTTAATAAGAGTTTAACCCAATACCTATTGTGGTTGTTCATCATTGGAACAATATTTCTTTTGTATAAAAACAAATTGAGGGAGAGGCCACACGATGAGGTGCGCCGTCGCATCGCCACCATTTTGCCGCATGAGCGAACCGACTTCTCAGTCATGCAAATATTTAGGCTCGTTTTGATGATTTTGACCAGTGGCCAAATTACATAATTTTGGCCAAATAATACTTTTAACATAATTTGGCACACTGGTATATCATAGCCTAGGACAAAAGATATTTTTTATTCCGGCAGTAGGTACGTCACGGACAAAAACTAATAACAGAATAAATAAATAAAATCAGACAGCACGTGTACATGTTTCGCAAAAGAACTTAATACGAAATGAGTTTTCGTGAAATTAGTTGAAAACCAATCAGTTTTTCCTTTTCCGGGAACCACTTTTCACAAGAGGCTACGTAAATCACTTCCACCCACACTTATTTGCGTATTTAATATTAAACACGTGTAAAACTAGAGGCTCATCTATTCATCATAAATCTCCGACCGCAATCCCCGCCTAGTAACAAATTAAACCCGTAACGCTATAAAACAGGGACAAATTAAACGCGTTCTTAATGAAAGGGATATTAAAAAAGTAGTTCAAATCTCATAAAAGCTCTCGCAATTTACGTTGCAAAGAGCGTTGCTATTATTAAATTGTCATTTACACTGGCGAAGCGGCGAACCCTTTTTGCACTTGTGCAGTGGGCCGCACAAACACTAACGACTTGAATATTGCCGCAGAATCTTCCAAGGATGGCGGCATTTGCATGCTAACAAGCAGTGCTACGCTTTCTTTATTAATTGCTCCGGGTGTACCGGCAGAGTGCTTAAAGTTGCTAATGCTGTGACACGTGGGAGCCGAAGTCGGGTAAGTTATGAGGGGTAATTTTGGAATAGGGATGTTGCCGGGGTTAAAAAAATGTGAGTCTATTTAGTCCGTCAGTTAGACTATCGAAAAATATTGGATGCGTATTTTTATTTTATCAAATCAATAAAAATAACGAAGATAAAACGCATCAAAGATAAGGAGTGGGGGCTTGTAACGTCTCTTTCCAGTAAAAAGTGTGCTGGTAAGTGACGTCACATGAGTTTTTAACGAACTGTATCGTCTTCAGTTTTGTTTACGTGTCAAAAGAAAAAAATCGAGGCCAAAATTTTTTGGAAATCTTATATATATATATTGAACTCTATTTGCTGACTTCGAAATTATTGTATATTACAACGAGATTGTAATAGCTTATACGTTTTAATATCTATTCTAATTGCATTGGAGCTTCATAGTTAATTAGCTAAAGATTGGCAGTGAAACTTTTGAAATGTCATTTATCATATAGAATTTTAAATAGTACCTACTCGTTGAAAAGTGAAAGCAAAACGATTCATTTATTTGTTACTAGCTGCCGCCCCCGGCTCAGGCCGCATGATTGTCGAAAATTATCCCAAGGGAACATATTCTCGGGATAAAAAGTATCCTTTATGTTATTCCAGACTATAATCTACCACTGTGCAAAATTTCATCAAAATCCATTCAGTAGTTTTTGCGTGAAAGAATAACAAGCATCCATCCATCCATCCATACTTACGAACTTTCGCGTTTATAATATTAGTAGGATTATGAATCAAAAACAGCTTGCAGGATTTCTAAAGATATCTTTTGCTCACGACCCTGGCGGTTTATAGCAGGCAATACTACAGAAGGTGTTTGGTGACTCAATTGCTTGTGTTTACAGGCAGGCGGTTAGTACCTCAGTTACTATTTTGTATATATACTTACGTAGCTTCAGCACGTAACCAGTGCCTGAGACGTCCATCATTACTATAAATCGTAGTTACAGCTACCAAATTGAAACTCTGAACATGCCATTATTAATATAACAAATGGCTGACTACTTATAATAACGAGTCAGCTAACAGCAAACTATTACAAATAAATCTTACAACACATTTATCAATGTATTTTCAGCGAACATCAATTAAAATGTATGATGTCCAATAAATGTATCAGTTTCAGAGATTGAAATAACAAGGTGTGTTGTGTTCCAGCGCTTTTGTTATCATTCGCCCGTTTTCAACCTCGCATGGACCAGTGGACAAAGAAGATTATTTTTATTGCACTTCAAAAGGTGCAACGGACCGAATATGTGTGGAATTGAGAGTAAAATCGATATGCCGAGGGTTGTATTTTCACTACGGTAGCGGATCTAGGAAAATGGATCGCGGTCCAGGTTTACGTGGCATAGATAAGGATTAAAATACTAGTTTAAGTGGAAATCTCTGCGCGCTCCGGATTTATAACGGATGCTGTTTCTGTTCTGATATATCGATGCGTGTATTTGAATAGATTTGAAAGCGTTGTTTAATTTCATGTTATTATTAACTATGAAACAAATAGGACTATAGTTTTAATGGTTAATAAAACTGATAGTGCATTTGATTTCAGATCAGATTAATGAAATGATGAATACCTACATTACCTACTAATCATATTAAGATAACCGTAACGTTTTGGTTTAGGACCACTTTGAACTATTGTACGACTTGGTTTTTGTAACTTTGGAATTTCGAATTCAATTGTTAAATTTAATTCGAAATTCCAAAGTTTCAAATGTTACATTTTTATAACTTATTTTTAAAGGTTTTATTTTTCTGCAATATTGCCATATTTATAAAAGTCTTAAAAAAAAAACATTTCAATTTCAATTCTGCGTTTCAAAAGACAGATTGTAGATTCAACCCGAAATCCTTAATTTTTGAATAACAATAAAACAGACGCCTCACAATTCGTCGACTTGGCCCTATTTATCACATCCTCCAAACAGTTTGCTTAGCTGACAAATTACGAAACATTAAAATTAATTTATGTAGGTACAAATATTAATTTGTGACACTAACACCCTTGTCAGGGGCACACAACCTTGGGTCCTTTCCGTAGGGATGAACGCCTTGTGGTGGACAAAGCCGGGGTAAGGAAGGCCCATTCACACGAATTTCTCGCAAAATCCTCTCTGTCACATAAAGTGCACTATTATTCATACAGTGGGTAGAAACCTAGTTCAACTGACGTAGATCTCTAGTATGATAAATTGAGAATTTCTGGAGCTACGCTTTTTAAATTGGAAAGGTTTTATGTTGAAAAAAAAAAAGGTTTTGGTGTAATGTAATCCGGAATATATCAAAGACAGAATATTTTCTCGTTCACGTAGTGATTCATTTTGAATTTCTTAATTTCAGTTTTTGTTATCATTATCTGCCATATTTTCCTCCTCTCTAAGTTCCCGTGAAACAACGCATGATCACTTAATTTTTTTAACTTTTCACATTGACATATATTCTACCGATAGACAAGAACGTTCATAGAAACCTCTTGTTCAAAAACTGGTAAATTAGAACTAAAATTCGCTGTAGCGCTAAATCTTTACATATATCGTCTAACTAAACAGAAAACAGGCAGTGCTGGATCGCTAGCACTGCCTGTTTTTTTCTCGCGAACAAAACTTCGGAAGCACCAGGAATTTTATGGTGCTTACGCGTTTACGTAATTAACGTGTGACAACTTCAATTCTCTATAGATATTTCAACGAAGAAGTAATACAGGTTTTTACCTCCAATTACTTCATAAGACTTCATACTCTTAAGTAGAAAATTAAAAAAAAATGAATTGTTATGGGTTTAACTCATGATGCTGACATTTCTTGGTGTATTTTTGCAGTATCGAAACACGTATGCAGTCATATTTTGTGAACGTTGACAAGTATTTAGTTAGTAAAAATTAAGAAAATAAAATAAAAATTGATAAATAGCACAATAAAACAAATTTAAACACTTGATAAATCACCACGTAAATGTCTGTGTTTAGTCACATTTTTTTACCTACAACCGGTTTTATAATGGAACATCTGAATGTTTTAGTCAGAAATACATCAATAAATGAAGTATTTTTTTTATTGTACTATTACAATATTATTTCATATTTATTAATTTGAACAACAAATAATTTTACTTGACTACTGAATCAGTATTTATGTCCAGGTTCACGCTTTGATCCGGATTATCGCACAATTAGCGCCGCTCCGTACACCACATAAATGTCAAAGCCGGAACGTCACATCTATGTAGTACATAATTATAAATTACTAGTAGCCCGCCCCGGCTTCGCCCTAATGTATATATAATATTATATTTTTATAAAATTTTCTTATACAAGAACATTCTCCTGACAAACACAACAGAAAAAGAATTAGCGAATTTGGTTCAGCCGTTCTCGCATGATGCCGTGACCAAGGGAAATAGGGATTAATTTTTATATATATAGATATCGATGACTTTCATTTAATTTAACAAAAGAGTTGCACGATAAGTTGTAAATTTAAAAATTTTGAACTTATCGTGCAACTCTTTTGTTTCATAAATACTTTAGTTCGAGCTTATCGTCAGGCCGTGCTCTGAAACTTTTTGAAATTATTGACAAAAAAAAATTCACACCGTATTTCAAGCGAAGCTAAAAATTATGCAAAACTAAGCACCGGAGGTTAGGTTACGAATTGAGAACCTCCTCCTGTTTTTGAAGTAGGTTTAAAATCTATCGATATAATCCAAATGCAAGTCAAGCTGTTGAAAACTCATTTAACCCATCACAGTTAGATAACGCCCGTTTGTCAATTTGTCATAATACTTTTGCCATAATCACTATACAAAAACTTACTCAAAACAAAAATTACTCAACTACAAACGTAACTTATCGAGTTCGTAAAAAATATAGCCTTTTACAAATGAAGAGGCTTTTTGAAGAATAATAGGTCTCATTTGTATTTAGGATCTCCTGCTTTTTGTTCCACAGACGACGCGGCAAAGGGCCGGGCTTAATTCACTAAAATTGTTACTCTTCATTCCCCTTTGTTTGAGCATAATGGTATACAAACGAAAACTTTAGACAAAACTACGGCAATTTGTTTGTGGTTTTCAGCCAGTGGGTTTGCGTGTTAAAAGAGATTGGTAAATATTTTGGCGTTACTTATACGTATTGCGAGGCATACCCAATTTCTGTGATTAGTAATTTTCCGAAAACAAGCTTTTGGGGTTTTTCAGCAAATATTTATCTCATAAATATATATGTCACCGGACAATGGCAAACACCGTAAGATTGTGAAATTTTAAACAATTTTTTTTTAAATAAGACACGGATATATTGGAAACTATTGGTTCGGGTGGGATTTATTGTATACAAAACAATTTGTTTATAATATATCGAGAAATTATAATCTAATCAAGATTTATAACTCTTCAATTTTATACTATATTATAGTAGGTATACATTTCTGCTTCAGTTAAAGAAAAATTGGTTTTTATTTTATTCAATACGAGCTTTTAATTACGGTTTTACTGCTGTAGCCTATCCTACAGGGACTGTACATTTGTTTGGGATTAATAGCCTATAGACACGAGGTAGTGTAAAATCAGTGAAATACTTTTCGTAATCGATTCAGTGGTTCCCAGGATTACCTTTTACAAACATTTATAAATCATCATCATCATCATCATCATCATATCAGCTGAAAGACGTCCTCTGCTGGATATAAGCCTCCCCCAAAAGGAAGGGGGGAGGTTGCCATAATCGCCACGCGTGCCAGGTGGGTTGGCGATCGCAGTGTAGCTGTTGCAATGTACAGAGAATGCCGCTGCCCATTATCTGCTGAGTCCCTTAGTCACCTCCTACGCCACCCACGGGAAGTGATGGAATGGTGCTATTATTTTATGTCCGACACCATACACACTATATATATATCCACTTATAAATAAACAAAAAATATTTTGTTGTTTTAATATTGTTTGTTTTAATATTAGTTGCGGTTTAAATAAAANCACTTATAAGTAAACAAAAAATATTTTGTTGTTTTAATATTGTTTGTTTTAATATTAGTTGCGGTTTAAATAAAAGTGAAAATGTTCATTTTCTCACCAAACTTTCAAAACAAAAGCCCAGTCTCCCAAGAAGACATTAATGTATTCCCAGTATCTTTAAACTCGATATTAAAATAGTGTTTAAAATTTCCTTTGGCATGAGGACAGGCGAATGAAAAAGTGCACTTTTTATGCCACGACGCTGTATTTCAAAGAAGCCTCGCTTATGAATCTGACGTAAGAAAGAAAGGTGGCGTTATTGCAACTTTGATTAAAGAGCGAGAAAGACGAAAGATTTTGCCTAGTATAAAAAATATTACCGCTAACATTTTCGAAATTCAACACTCATTTCGCTCACTACCGCAAAAAATAATTTCGTGCACTTAAACCGAGGCGTGCTTTAATGAAATATTTTTTTTATGTTAACATCGTCCTTTCTAGAATGATTCTGGAACAGAACACGCGGTTGCATCTTTTTATGTTGCAATTTAAATTAAAAACTAACGAGCTGTGGATCCTGAAAGCACATACGGGCATAAAATGGAGGTTACAAAGAAAATCCTTGCCCAGCCAATTCTTAAAATGTGCTGAATTTGTAAGTCTGACCTTTATCTTGAAGTAGGTACACTTGAGGCAACTAAACACTTAAATCATGTCCAGACGTGGCCCTTATGTACCTGCCAGCCTTTATCGTCAGGCCTGACGTCCCCTTAAGTTATTTTATGCTAAACTGAGGAACAACAAAAAATGTACAGGAGAACAGAAAATTCAATGGTGGACGTAGAGTTACTGATGTGTTGGTTGTTACTATCTCAATACTCGTTACTTTTCTACATTATTATTTAGTACTTAAGGACTTTCATGAAAATCATGGGGATTGCTCTGATTAAAAGCATGGTGCCTATGCATCACCAGTGTTTTCACTCTTTTCTCTTTTCTGCTTCAGCATCAGACCCTAATTTATTTAGGGAGTAAATATTATGACCACCAGAAAATACTTCGATACCCTAAGCTCTTTTACCAAAAATATATACTTAACACCAAAAAAATTAAGCCTAAAAAATAATAGTTCTAACCAAATATAGTAAATGATCACCAAATTTTTGCGAGCATAGGTTACCCGGAACTCAACTATTTAGATTAGGTTAATTTCTTCTTTAAACAAAATGTGTAGGTTAGGTTAGGTTAAAATTGTGACCTCCTACGCACGAGCCGAGCAAGCGAAGCGGTCGGTGCCGCGGCAGCGGCCGGCGAGTGCCAGAAACGACTTGCATTAATAGAAAAAAGAGATTGTTTTTAGTAGGTTTGGTTATAATTTCATATTAAACTGCGGTTTTAATTTTGGTGATCATTTACTATTTTTGGGTCAACTATGATTTGTTTGGAGTCCTTTGCTTTAATAGGATAGCAAGATGTACAAACTTTGGTTATATTTGAAATTAAAATGCGGTTTTATATTCTAGTGACCATTTACTATTTTTGCCTGTGATATTTTACTAAATCAGGTGATCAGTTAAACATAAGCCATTTATTTATAACCTTCAAAATTAGAGTGAACAGGCTTCTTCTAGGTAAGCTCGCTCCATCGTCGACTTCGTCTCTAGACTAGAGTCAAGAGCAAACCCATATTAAATAAAAATAAAAAACATAGAGACCATTTAAATTAGCTCAAACACGAAGCGTCTGCTATAACTAAGCGAGGAGTTGGGTATTCCGAAGACCTTAGGTCACGCTGCAGCATCGGCTCAAGGTTACCATATTCTTGCAATACTATTGAAGTTATAGAATAAAAAAAATTGACATCGATCAGATCCGTGGAAGTTCGTTACATCTTTTCATCAACTAGATTAGACCTGATGATCTTCAAACAGCTGAACCGATTCTGATAAAACGTGTCTAAAAACCACCGCTAGAAAACCGGCTTTAAAATAAAATAAAAACCGCATCCAAATTGGTTCAACCGTTTAAGAACTACGGTGCCACAGACAGACACGCATAGAGGTCAAACTTATAACACACTTTTTGCGTCGGTGGTTAAAAATGATCGACGCTAAAGCAATAAAGTGATCTACGTAAAGATCCCAATTATGTTGGCGTAGGTAAGTGTAGCTTGCCCGTCCCCTTTGCTTCAAAGCAACCCTTATCTTAAAGTTGACCCAAAGTTGTTGTTGGCTCTCACTTAATAGACTTTAGCACGGAATAATAAACGGTTGAGGTGTTCTATGGGTGTATAGATACGGCTACTTCCTGATTCGTCACATTCCTGATTAGACAACATGTCAAAAGTAGAAAAAAAAAATTAACACAAGTGGCGTTTCGTCAAGATTTTGATCTTCATACATCAATTCATGATTCGTCAACTTTTGAGGATCCCTATATGCATTTCCGTTGTCAACCTTTTGTTTCACAAGTACAATCGGGAGAACATTTACTTGAAAAAAAAGATGTATGAAGATCAAAATTTTACTTTTAGCATGTTGATGAATCGGGAATGTGACCACATGGGAAGTAGCCATAGATACAGTTGGGTTGATGTTTGAAGGATGTCTTTATTGACTGGTCAAGTAAAATAATGCTTTTCTGGAGTATGGTTTCTAAGCCGTAACAATGCCAGCCCATGCATTCTTCGGGTTAGAACTTGTAACTATAAATCCAGGGCGAGTGGGAAGTCTCGATATAGTTACCAATCACCTACCGACGAGTGTGTGTTAAATTATATTCCAGGAAAACTAGTAAAAGTATAATAAAAAGTTTGTTTGTAGAAAGTAGGTACCAAATGTGTGTACAGGATGTTCTGATCCAATTGCCAGTATTTGAAACAAGCACTTCGGCCGCAAGTTCTTTTTTACCCCCTTAAAGATTGAATTCCCAAAAATCCTTTCTTAGTGCTCACCTA
The DNA here is from genome assembly GCA_002192655.3 of Mamestra configurata. Lineage (NCBI taxonomy): Eukaryota > Metazoa > Arthropoda > Insecta > Lepidoptera > Noctuidae > Mamestra > Mamestra configurata. The sequence goes on from NDFZ01003371.1 coordinate 23,113, forward strand.
CATCACATAAGGAGGTCTTGTGCAAAATGTAATTTTCCTAGTCCCAATAGTTTCAGCTGTACGTTGGTATGTCAGTCAGTCAGTTTCCTGGCGGGTGAGTATAGGTAACAGTTTTCACTAATTAACTAAGCAGTCTAAAATATATCAAACCATCAAAATACGCACTAAAATTATCGGCACTCAGCATATTATCATTTAAATACAATATATCATTACTAACATGCTACCAAATTCGAATTTGTGCGTTAATTACATCCAGAGCTTTCGATTAGAGTTCATTATTGCAATCGTTTTTAGTAGTTCTATTAATTTATAGATTAGTCTTTATGATAGGTTGGTGTAAATTACAAATTCTAATTAATATGGACGAGTGTGTCGACGAACCAGGGGGGCTACTCTCTAAGCCCGAAGTCCTTAGTTTCGGGCGTATTCTAGTCCNTTTGATCGGGAAATTATTGAATACTAGCGAAATTCTGACACGTAGATAATAGTTCTACCGTACCGAGGTTCCGACTGCTGTTTCATTGGAAAGCTCTCTAGGCAGGTACAAGTTTCAGAAGGGGACGCCCCGGGCGTCGGAAGTCGCAGGGCGATTCCCGTCCACCGTCNTATGATAGGTTGGTGTAAATTACAAATTCTAATTAATATGGACGAGTGTGTCGACGAACCAGGGGGGCTACTCTCTAAGCCCGAAGTCCTTAGTTTCGGGCGTATTCTAGTCCGTATCACCTAACCACTATGAATGAATTACATGTTTTGTCATTCATTCTTAGTTCGGGTTCGGAACTAATAGTAAGTCCGTAGGTGATACGGATTAGAATACGCCCGCAACTAAGCCCGAAACTACGGACGTCGGGTTTAGAGAGTAGCTCCCCAGGCCCGGGTCGATGGCGCGTGGTGTTCCACGCGCGCCTCAAAGAGATGTCAGCATAGGAGACGGGGCCCGGTAGGGCCAGTGCCTGCCAGGGTTGCGGTATTTGTTCGTAAGGGTCACCGCGGCTCTGGAACACAAAGGGCATTAGGAGGAACACGGATGGTTAAAAACCAATCCGTGTTCCTCTTAATACTCCTAATGCGGAAGGGACTGTCAGATACTCCCTTTCCGAGCGTCCAGAGCGGTAGGAGTCCACCTAGTCGTTGGGCTTAATTAAGTCTGAGAATATTGAAGTGAAATTAAGGGCAACTCTATTTTATTTTTATTTTATAATAATATAATAAAGTGAAACTGTGAAAATATATTTTTTTTGTTCTAGTACGGAGCCTGACATATTTTGTGACAGTTAATCACAGCTAGTGAGCTAGAAAAAGAAAATACAATATTAGTAATAAAGAAAATACGCGTGTGCTTGGTTTTCGCAGTGATTTTTCTTTTGCAAAACAATCTCTTTGCAACCTTCATAGATCTGTGTAATGTGCTTCTTTATGCAGCCAGACCAAAGTATACCTATGATTTTGAGGGAGATCCGTGGTGGCAGCTCTCGAAATTATATATGTAAGTGGTAACCATAAGAATATTCACTCATCATCATCAACTTTAATTGGAGGCATATTAACTAGATATGGGAAATCTAACTAATATGCATCAAAACTAAGTTACAGCGATGTATTAGTTATTTTTTATCAATGTATTTTTTTACAAATGTACCTATTTGTTCTGAATGGTGTCGGACGTAAAAGATTAGCAACATCCCATCACTTCCCGTGAGTGTCGTTAGAGGCGACTAAGGGACTCACCAAAGAATGGGCAGCAGCATTCTCTGTGCAACAGATACACTGCGATCGCCAACCTGCTTGCCAAGCGTGGCGATTATGGCGAACATTTGGGGGAGGCCTATGTCCAGCNTGCTTGCCAAGCGTGGCGATTATGGCGAACCTTTGGGGGAGGCCTATGTCCAGCAGTGGACGTCACTCGGCTGATGATGATTGATTATTATATGTTTATAATTATGTAAATACATAGGTTATAGTTACAACCTGACCTGTAAATTGAATTTGAAAGAAAATTTGAATTCCGCGGGCTACCACTACGCAATCACCTTAACCATTGTTTCAAAACTGACTGACTGACAAAAGTACCTACCTAAATTAATGTTAAGAAAAAGAAAAATATACTTCAGGAATCTTGCTAACTTACAGAACTGTTTCAAAAGGAAAAGAACATTTTAATTGCAATGTTTATCTTTAATCGCTCCCAATCTAACCTCAGGGCCTTCTAAACCTCATCTGTCGCCTGCGTCTATGCTCCCTCTGTTTATCTATGGTCAAGATGGCGCCACCGCGGTCGCCGCGGTGACAGATGACCGTCAAAGAAAATGATCTACACCCGAACGTGTAGGCATGCGGTCAGGCAGTTGGAAACGAGCCCGAATTCCGTGGCGACCTCAGACGATAAACATGGCGCGGGTAGATCAACCCTTTCTGCATTAGGTACTCGGCGTAGGAAAATAAAAGTAAGCAAATTCTCTTATTTATGCTGGCTGTAAAAGTAAGGCAGCAAATTATAACACTATAAGTTAAAAAACAATTGAGGATATAACTTGTTCATAAATTTCTTAAGATTAAAAGTCAATTAATTAGTGTCTTATAATGGCTTTTATTGTAATTATTATAGTTCAGAATCGAACCTATGCAAAAACGTGATTTAAGGCGAGACACGTCTCTAAGCTACTATTTACTACTACTAATTACTTTGAAATCAAAAGTTTGACTTAAGCAGACTTTATCCACAGACAGCTCTAAAAAAAACATTAAAAAGTTATTTTAAAACTCACCTTCCCTAACAAAACAATGTTTTAATTCTTTTTTTATATTAAGCACAGCCCGACCACAAAGTTTTCAAATCATAGGTTAGTAGACGTTGACGTGTATCCCTGCCATAAACTTATGAGGCCATAATGTACCTAGAGGATACGAAAAAGAGCTACGACGAGACAGTATTATCACCAGCGCGGACAAGAACAAGTCTCTAATCTTAGAAAGGTAAAAGACATTCCGCAGTCTTCGTCGTTTTATAATTCAGGCGAGCGCGCGGTCGAGGTACAATCCGTTCAGTTTTATCAGCCAAGCGTTTGACATGTGAGAAATTTTCATCGAGATATTTGTGTAAAGTTGGCACGGTAATTCCACAACGGTGAATGCAATTTGCTTAGTTGTAACCTCTTTACCACCGCCCTAACTGTCGGGAGGGAAAGAGGGAATTTCTCGGGGGATTTCTCATTTCAAGCTCAATTTAAAAATTTGTCTAGTATCGCTATATTATTTACTTTAATATTTTCTGCAGACATTCTGTAAACATACTTCGGTAGGTAACAGAAATATTTTGACGACATAAAAGTTAATCCTTTGTCGAGATATTTTTGTGAGTACACAGTAAATGTTCTTATTTCGCATTTTATTTCGATACACATCGTAACAGACATCGTAAAATCAAATGTAAAAATCTTAAATGAACAATATCGTCCTTGTTAGCATGGATGGAACGTCCGCACGAGTTAACTTGTGACGTCAGAAGGTAGGAAAATATTTTATTAAAGTTATTCACGTGAAATATCGGAAATGCTTACNTCTTAAATGAACAATATCGTCCTTGTTAGCATGGATGGAACGTCCGCACGAGTTAACTCGTGACGTCAGAAGGTAGGAAAATATTTTATTAAAGTTATTCACGTGAAATATCGGAAATGCTTACGTTAAATCAGAAATGCTGAATGTCGTTCGCCCCATAGGTATCATAGGTAATGAAGAGCAATAAACTGGGCAATAATTCTCCTAAATGTCATAGAGCACACGTGTTCCACTCTATTGGGAAGGCTTAAAGGTCCACTAAGGAAACCTTTGTGTAGTAGTTCGTAAACCCCATTCGTTATGCTGTCATTGTAAGAAGTGTATGATTTGTGGACGAATATCGGGAAGTTGGCTCAACTTTTAGTAATATTATTTACTTAGCTTCTTTCTGCCAACGGCTTTGTCCGCGTGAACATCGGGCATTATCGCAAGGGACCATACTTCCAAAATCAAAGTTAAAGCATTTATTTTAAATAAACCATTATCAGGTACTTTTGAATTGTCAAAGTCAGTCCGTCAAAAAAAACATGAAGC
>NDFZ01003372.1:0-15093 GCA_002192655.3 Mamestra configurata
TTTTTCTCATAAGTGGAAAATTTACTTACTGTTTTCGTCTCACAAAATTTGACAGGTCACAAAATTACACAGTGGTGTGGTGAACATCTCTAGTGAACTAAAATAGTTATGTCTGCGTGTGTAGTGGAGGAAGGCAGGGAGGAGGGCGGCGGCGCATGCGCGCTGGAGGCGGGACCGAGCATGGATCGCGACGAGATGCCCGAGCGCCCGCGCAGGGAGGTGCTGCTCAGTGCCCGCGGGAGACGCGCCTGCTCCGAACAGGGTCCTCATCCCAGCTTGAATTTTCGTAAGTGTCATTTTGACATCGCGTTGTTTTGTTTTGTTTGTTCGCTTCATGTGGCGTATACGTCAAAATATTCGCGTTACTTGGATCATAGAAAGTATACCCTAAAACAATCGGGATAAAGTTTTTTTTTACAAGTAAGGCGAATTTTTCCGTGAATATGCGGACTGAGGTGCTAGCATTAGAAAGTGTTGTGTTTTTTTCTTCTTCTATTGTTTTGTGAGTTTTGTGTGTTTATTGTGTTTTGTCTATCATTTTTGCCCATTACATTATTATTTCATTGTGCACGTGCTTTATTTTGCTTGAAATAAAGACTGAATTTTTTACAAGTGATTTTTATCTTCTTTAATCTTATTGATTAGGTGCCTTAAGTTTTTAACCTAAACCTGTAGTTTTCACACTATTGTCTTTTGGTTATTGTTTCTTGGCAAAGTGTTTTCTAATACATCCTATTTTTATATTTAAGAAGAGTTCATACCTATCAGGATTTTGTGTTACTTTACCTTCATTTTTTATTTTAACCGACTTCAAAAAAGGAGGAGGTTATCAATTCGTAGTTTTTATATATATATATATATATATATATATATATTTGGGCTATCACTGAAGTTCTTTACCAGATCACGAGACATATAACATGTAACAGAATAAACGCAATACCTCTTAAGGGGTCATTGTAGTCATCATTATGAACAACTTTAACTATGGTACCAACCCCAAAATCGAAGTATTGCGTTTATTCTGTTACACGTTGTATGAAGACAGATTTTCAAAATTATTTTGTTTTTGTATGAACTCTTTCAAACAAAAAAAATATTTTTTGAAAATTCATTCCGAAATGGTGCTATTCTTTCATAAATATCTGATGAAGAACTTCAGTGATAGACAATTAAATTGATATGGACTATTTGGAATGTGTGGAATGTTGGACCAGCACTAAATTGTGAAAAACAAAAAACTTTTTTTAGTCGTTTTCGAAGTCGGTTGTTTATTTTTGGTAAAAAAGATTTTTTATTTACTTTTCATCCTATTTACAATACTGGGTCTTGTTATAATATCTCATTTATTTATACGCACCTGATAATACGGGTTTTTGTCTAATTTCTTCGGTATTTCTACCATTAAACTCTGAAATATACCTAAAAAAATATATCTCTATTTTCACACATGATATATTTCTGTTGTCGCTATAACAACAAATACTAAAAACAGAGTAAAATGATTTAAGGGGGCTCCCATACAACAGACATGATTTATTGCCGTTTTTATAGATAAAAAGAAAGAAAGAAAAATGTTTATTTGGGACTCGCACAAGACAAACAAAACAGTAAAATAAAATTAATAACTGAACAGTAATATAATGTAACAAACATGGATAATTTTATAATAAAATAATTATCTGTGCGAGGCCAGAATGGTCCCTATCTCAGCTTATGCTGCGATATCTAAAAAACAAATAACGCAGTGCTGGTATTCTAATAATGATGATAATGGTACGGAACCCTTCGTGTGCGAGTCGGTTTTTTGTTGTACACCTACCATAGTATAGTCTTTTTAACCCAAAAGTTGACTGGTAGAGAATGCCTTGTTACATTAAGTCCGCCCTTGTACCACTATTGTTCATAAAGTTTAAATAAATAAATAGTTAACAACAGCAAAACTAAAATAGAAACAATTGATGAAGGTAAACCATACGTTTTCCTCGAAATTATAAATAATTCAAATAACATATTTAGGTACACGACCACAATAACAAATCTATTTATTTTAATCGAACGAAGATAATTTCCTTGATTGTGTCTATTTTAAGTGGATAGGTATGACTTTGACAACACGGTTGGCGCAGTGGTTGAGCGATTGACTGCTGCGCTGCGTGTCGCAGGTTCGATTCCCGCACGGAACAATTATTTGTATGGCCTACAGATAGTTGTCCCGGGTCTGGCTGTTTGTGTATGTGACTTTGTATATTTGTAAACGCACCCACGATACAGGAGAAATTCCTAGTGTGGGGCAACGTTTTTATAAAAAAAGAAAGAAGAAAAGAAAAAAAAGACTTATAAATGGATTAAGTTCATTATTAAGTACTTTTGTGGCCTGTTTGTAAATTCTAATCATATTAGGAGTAATATTTTATTAATTTACTTATTTGGTAATAGCTTCGGCACACGACCTCACTTGCGTTAAAATACATTTTAGCAAAATGACACTGTCTCCAGAGTCTAATTTAACTCCGTATCAAAAATCTTCAAAATCAGTTCAGTGATTTAGGTATGAAAGTGTAACAAACAAACTCACTTTTGCATTTACAATTTATATCGACATAATGTTCTGAGGAGAAGTGCAATTCTGTAAAGATCTCACCGTGTTAAGTGAACTGAGCATTGCAGCAGTGAGCTGTCAAACCATACAAACAATATGAAATGACAGCTCACTTCACCTCAGTTTACACGGTGAGATACTGACAGAATAGACCGTCATCAGTTGATTTTTGTTAGCGCCCACCTTGCATATGAATTATTATTGAAAACAAAAAGATGGACTTAAAAAGGTTGATTAAAGGCAGGAATTAAAACTATACGACTCCGCGCCGTCTCATACATATGCCATGGATGAAAATGGCATACATACTGCGCTGACCCCAACAATTGGGGTAAGGTCGGGATAATGATGCTATTTTATACCTCTTGACATACCTAATGTTTGTATTAGAAGTAAAACAGAAATACCACGCACTGAACAAAACAAATTTAAGAGAATCCATTTTGGCGAATGTGAATTTTTGAATTAAGAATAATCAACGTTTTTATTGTATGGAAAATCATCATTAGAAGATCCCAAGTAAGATCGACCTTCACCCACCTGCTTACCTAATGAAAATTAAATTTTATCAAAAAAAATATGATTCTGAACATATACCAACAGGGTTGCCGTAAAAAACATGGTCATGGCTATCAGTCATTTAAAAAAATTGGTTGTCTGTAAAGTTGGTTTACGGACGATACTTTAACGTGACAACGTCATAACAAAACATTGATGAAATGATCGTAACGTTACAATGAGGGTAACGTTACAATGAGTCATCCTTTTTCGTGCGTGCAGCCGGCGTTCATCGGTTTATTAGACGTTGTCACGTCAAAACATACAGAATATGTTACACCTAGGTTGCCTACCTTTTTTGTTGCTATTATCTGCATGCTGTGGACAAACAGGTAAATAGTTCAAGTAGTAGATAGTAGTTGCATTCCTATGCATACCACTTGAAAAATATATCAAAATAAAGGCAATTTTATTGTGAATACCGCAGTATGGTCAGTGAAATATTAAGATATTTATTTTATTTTATTATAGACATGACCATATTTTTTACGGCAACCCTATTGGTATGTGTTAAAAACATATTTTATTTGATAAATTTAATTTCCATCCTGTAAGCAGGTGGGTGAAGGTCGATCTTACTTTGGATCTTAGACTATCAAATTATCCCGCTCTGAGCGGCGAGGGACTGAGTGTTAAACTCTTACTGACTAAACCCAATCGTGTTCCTTCAAAAAGCCCTTTGCGTTCCAGGGCCGCGGTAACTCTTTCAAACGATTCCGCAACTCTGGAAGAATGATTACCTCGACCGTTATTTGGAAACGCAATATTTTGGCTCACTCTTTTTCGAACAGTTAAAAAGAGATGCAACATGTCAAAGCGACTAGCCAAGAAGGTTTATTACTTTATTTCTGAAACTTCTTACTCACACGTACGTGTTAATTTCTTCATATTGTAATGTGTTTGGTACTTAAATTATCGCGCCAGTCAATATTGGTCGGTGACATGCGAGTGTAGTGTTCCATGTAAAAGTGAATTTGTTAATTGAGTTTCACGCCCCTTGTACTACAGTTGGTGGGACCTACTTTCATGTGGACCTACTCCCATCCTTCATTAATTTTTCGCTTTCCGGTTGAGAGCACATGTTTAGTTTTTGTTTTATTTTTAATAAAATAGTTCTCAATGAAGTTGGCCAGTTAGTGGGAAATCTTAAATTTAGAATTAGAAGATTCTAAATTTAAGATTTCCCACTAACTGGCTAATCAATAGCTGGTCACTTCGGCCTGTTTTTTTTAAATAAGTGTTTAATTTTTTTGCCCCTAAAAAGTTTCACTCTACAAGTTAGTTGATTTTCGAAACACAGTGTAGTGTAATGTCAAGGAATAGACATTTTGTGAGTTTGTAATGTTAAAGTGTCAATTTATTTAGATTGAGAATTGCGTTGTTGTGACCTTGACATTGTGTGGTTACACATTTATCTAACTTCTCCTGTATTAAGTAGGTAAGTTTTCCTCATTCCATATTTCAATTAGTAGTACTCATTTTTAGCAATGATTGTTTTCTATAAACATATGTAGGTAGCCTGCAATTTTCGCAGTGGACTCAGGAAGCGAGAAATGTGAGATATATTACTAATTGATTGTTGCCCGGGCTACGGGAAATGAATTCCTAGCGAGTTGCACATGTCTTAATGAATGGGGAGTATTTTTCATTAGGTAAATGTTTTTATTGAAATAAAATGTTGGACGCATCAACTTATTGCTCTCAAGAGATTGAGCATTGAATACTTTGGACGTGAGTTTTAAAGAAATTGGCTTCAGGAAGTTGTTATTTAAGTGTAAATTTGACTGTGAAAATGTACGTTTACTATAACAGTAACGAAGCGATACTTTTCATCACTTGGCGATTGTGTTTTGTTTTTGAGAAATATAAGGAAAAATAAAACAGGATATTTAAGGATATACATATTTTAGTAATATCCTCTGTACCTATCTATTTGTAGGTATTTAACTGAGGTATAGAGGGTTTATAGCATTAGAATACTGTAGTATATGCGAATTATAATCTGAGATAATTACAAAATTCTGAACAACAAACTCAATGTCGTATAAGGCAAAGTTTAAATTCCATTGCAACCAACACTTTTATTAGGGCCTTAATAAACAACGCAAGTCGATACTTGACTTAGTGACACTAAATTGAAATGATTTCGAATTATACTTTTTCAATCGTATTTAATTAAAACTTACTTTAAGTTCGAAAAATAAAGCATACCGTCGCGTCGTTTGTATTTTCCATGACTATAAAAGAAAACCGAGGGTTCAAATATGGAACCCTTTTCTAGTAAAACAATACAGCTGTTTTATTCCAAATGTTCCAAATGTGAAAAGTTGGCCAATTTACATTTGAAAAGCGATGAAAAGCTTGGCATGCAGATCAATACGTCGTAAACAGGCCACGACTTGATTATACTGTGTCGCCCTAAACCTTTTACGTCACTGTTTTTCATTCAATGACGTCACCAAAAAGAGTTGAGACTGTAAACTCGATATAGGCCTTTATTATTGGTCCTTCAGAAGGAAACCCTACGCTTTAATCGATTCTAATCGCCAAAATAACTGCGAAAAAACCACGATTAATATGTATAAAATAACAAGTAATTGTCTGTCAATTTGTTTTAGTCGACTGGTGTATATTAATACACAATAATAGAGATGTTAGATTCATATTCAAATATAAATATTTATTGGACTGATGTGATAAGAATAGTAGTTATACGTACAACAAAAAGAAATTTGTCTAGATTTTTATTATATTTCTCAAAACTTAGAAAAAAGCCAAGAAGCAGTAAAAACAATAATTGCAAACAATGACCGATTTGTTCTATAAATAAAATCTATGATAAACAGGCAACATTGATTGCGTGTGACGTCACTCGAAAGTCACACCATAGTAAATTTGCTTCATCCAGTACAACAATCTTAAAAGCGTATTAACTGTCTATTTTTCCACCGAGTTAATTTATTTTTTTCACAACTTTTTACTAACATCTTTCAAATAAGTTGTAATTCATGTACTAAAATACTATTACAATACTTAAAGAACAGCCAAAATTAAGTGTTCTGTTACAATAGACAATTTCAGCATTTCCAAACTGAAAGGTAACTTAAGCACACGTAAATAGAACTAAACGAACTCTGCCGTACAAACAACACAAAACTTTGCAGACAACTTTTTGTTAGACGATAACAATCACAATGACAGAGATAGAATCGTGGAACCTAATTGAAAAGAGTGTTGTGTCGCTAGCACGAACAACGAGTCAAATAGAAGTCACAGCTATCGTGTTTAAATTCTGAATAGACATTCTAACTGCGACATGAAGGCGCTTCTATTTGGCATTTCAAGAAGTATCTAGACAATATCAATATAGTGTCTACAATCCCAATGGAACGTGGAATGAGAAACACGAATCTGTTATTACTACATATATACTAGACCCATTGCTTGTGATTGGAGTACTGCTACTGTTCTTGAGAAGGAGCTCTTTCGGGAGTACTACTTCCAAACAATTATTCCACTAAACAGGAAAACATGTTCCAACACACTGTTCCTGTTTGAAAGAAGACTGAACTACCTATTTAAATTGACGTCAAGATCGCATTTCCAAACACTTAGGGCCGGCGCCCACTGACGGCACGGCATGGCGTGGCAAAGAATTTTTTTCGTGAACAAATAATTATTGAGCATATTTCAATTAGTTTAGAACTGTAATTATTTTATTTTAATACAAAGGGCATCTCCAAGTCTCAGATGAAATTTCCAGCTTTCCAGGCTTTCATTAATTTGGTTAGTGAATGTTCAATCAAAGGCCGATACTGTCGGGTTCGCTGAAGGTTTCTTATCATGGCCTGTCTGGTCGCTTTTACTAAAATTGATTTTAGTGCCTGAAATACGTTCTGAATCTGAAATTAGAAGTAGAATTGTGTTTTAAAATGTCATTCTTTGGAAAAAATTAAATATGAGAGATAGATACAGGCATACATTCTTGTACACAATTAAGAGTTGTGTAACCTAATTAATTGTATCACATTAAAAGAAACTGAAAAAAAAGGTAGACTAGATACCAAGAGCAAGTCATAAACCGACGCGGCCAACTCCTTCTGCGAAGCAGTAATGCTAGCGAAGGAGGAGGCGAGCTGCGCGAAGGAAAGGCAAGGCCTCCGCCCCAACCGCCGCTACAGGAGAAGACGCCCCGGGCGTCGGGAGTCGCAGGGCGATCCCCGACCACCGTAGGCGCGGGCCTGCGGACGGCGAGCGTTGGGTGGCTGGTCCGATCACCACCAGGGCCGGGTCGATGGCGCGTTGTGTTTCACGCGCACCTCAAAGAGATGTCAGCATAGAAGACGGGGCGTGGTAGGGCCAGAGCCTGCCAGGGTTGCGGAATTTGTTCGAAAGAGTCACCGCGGCCCTGGAACGCAAAGGGCTTTAGAAGGAACACGGATGGGTTTTAGTCAGTAAGAGTCTGACACGCCCTTCCGCTCCACCCAGAGCGGAAGAAGTCATTTGATGATTTNATAAAGTTTTTTTTTACAAGTAAGGCGAATTTTTGCGTGAATATGCGGACTGAGGTGCTAGCATTAGAAAGTGTTGTGTTTTTTTCTTCTTCTATTGTTTTGTGAGTTTTGTGTGTTTATTGTGTTTTGTCTATCATTTTTGCCCATTACATTATTATTTCATTGTGCACGTGCTTTATTTTGCTTGAAATAAAGACTGAATTTTTTACAAGTGATTTTTATCTTCTTTAATCTTATTGATTAGGTGCCTTAAGTTTTTAACCTAAACCTGTAGTTTTCACACTATTGTCTTTTGGTTATTGTTTCTTGGCAAAGTGTTTTCTAATACATCCTATTTTTATATTTAAGAAGAGTTCATACCTATCAGGATTTTGTGTTACTTTACCTTCATTTTTTATTTTAACCGACTTCAAAAAAGGAGGAGGTTATCAATTCGTAGTTTTTATATATATATATATATATATATATATATATATTTGGGCTATCACTGAAGTTCTTTACCAGATCACGAGACATATAACATGTAACAGAATAAACGCAATACCTCTTAAGGGGTCATTGTAGTCATCATTATGAACAACTTTAACTATGGTACCAACCCCAAAATCGAAGTATTGCGTTTATTTTGTTACACGTTGTATGAAGAGAGATTTTCAAAATTATTTTGTTTTTGTATGAACTCTTTCAAACAAAAAAAAAATATTTTTTGAAAATTCATTCCGAAATGGTGCCATTCTTTCATAAATATCTGATGAAGAACTTCAGTGATAGACAATTGAATTGATATGGACTATTTGGAATGTGTGGAATGTTGGACCAGCACTAAATTGTGAAAAACAAAAAACGTTTTTTAGTCGTTTTCGAAGTCGGTTGTATATTTTTTGTAAAAAAGATTTTTTATTTACTTTTCATCCTATTTACAAGCTTGGTCTTGTTATAATATCTCATTTATTTATACGCACCTGATAATACGGGTTTTTGTCTAATTTCTTCGGTATTTCTACCATTAAACTCTGAAATATACCTAAAAAAATATATCTCTATTTTCACACATGATATATTTCTGTTGTCGCTATAACAACAAATACTAAAAACAGAGTAAAATGATTTAAGGGGGCTCCCATACAACAGACATGATTTATTGCCGTTTTTATAGATAAAAAGAAAGAAAGAAAAATGTTTATTTGGGACTCGCACAAGACAAACAAAACAGTAAAATAAAATTAATAACTGAACAGTAATATAATGTAACAAACATGGATAATTTTATAATAAAATAATTATCTGTGCGAGGCCAGAATGGTCCCTATCTCAGCTTATGCTGCGATATCTAAAAAACAAATANTTATAATAAAATTATTATCTGTGCGAGGCCAGAATGGTCCCTATCTCAGCTTATGCTGCGATATCTAAAAAACAAATAACGCAGTGCTGGTATTCTAATAATGATGATAATGGTACGGAACCCTTCGTGTGCGAGTCGGTTTTTTGTTGTACACCTACCATAGTATAGTCTTTTTAACCCAAAAGTTGACTGGTAGAGAATGCCTTGTTACATTAAGTCCGCCCTTGTACCACTATTGTTCATAAAGTTTAAATAAATAAATAGTTAACAACAGCAAAACTAAAATAGAAACAATTGATGAAGGTAAACCATACGTTTTCCTCGAAATTATAAATAATTCAAATAACATATTTAGGTACACGACCACAATAACAAATCTATTTATTTTAATCGAACGAAGATAATTTCCTTGATTGTGTCTATTTTAAGTGGATAGGTATGACTTTGACAACACGGTTGGCGCAGTGGTTGAGCGATTGACTGCTGCGCTGCGTGTCGCAGGTTCGATTCCCGCACGGAACAATTATTTGTATGGCCTACAGATAGTTGTCCCGGGTCTGGCTGTTTGTGTATGTGACTTTGTATGTTTGTAAACGCACCCACGATACAGGAGAAATTCCTAGTGTGGGGCAACGTTTTTATAAAAAAAGAAAGAAGAAAAGAAAAAAAAGACTTATAAATGGATTAAGTTCATTATTAAGTACTTTTGTGGCCTGTTTGTAAATTCTAATCATATTAGGAGTAATATTTTATTAATTTACTTATTTGGTAATAGCTTCGGCACACGACCTCACTTGCGTTAAAATACATTTTAGCAAAATGACACTGTCTCCAGAGTCTAATTTAACTCCGTATCAAAAATCTTCAAAATCAGTTCAGTGATTTAGGTATGAAAGTGTAACAAACAAACTCACTTTTGCATTTACAATTTATATCGACATAATGTTCTGAGGAGAAGTGCAATTCTGTAAAGATCTCACCGTGTTAAGTGAACTGAGCATTGCAGCAGTGAGCTGTCAAACCATACAAACAATATGAAATGACAGCTCACTTCACCTCAGTTTACACGGTGAGATACTGACAGAATAGACCGTCATCAGTTGATTTTTGTTAGCGCCCACCTTGCATATGAATTATTATTGAAAACAAAAAGATGGACTTAAAAAGGTTGATTAAAGGCAGGAATTAAAACTATACGACTCCGCGCCGTCTCATACATATGCCATGGATGAAAATGGCATACATACTGCGCTGACCCCAACAATTGGGGTAAGGTCGGGATAATGATGCTATTTTATACCTCTTGACATACCTAATGTTTGTATTAGAAGTAAAACAGAAATACCACGCACTGAACAAAACAAATTTAAGAGAATCCATTTTGGCGAATGTGAATTTTTGAATTAAGAATAATCAACGTTTTTATTGTATGGAAAATCATCATTAGAAGATCCCAAGTAAGATCGACCTTCACCCACCTGCTTACCTAATGAAAATTAAATTTTATCAAAAAAAATATGATTCTGAACATATACCAACAGGGTTGCCGTAAAAAACATGGTCATGGCTATCAGTCATTTAAAAAAATTGGTTGTCTGTAAAGTTGGTTTACGGACGATACTTTAACGTGACAACGTCATAACAAAACATTGATGAAATGATCGTAACGTTACAATGAGGGTAACGTTACAATGAGTCATCCTTTTTCGTGCGTGCAGCCGGCGTTCATCGGTTTATTAGACGTTGTCACGTCAAAACATACAGAATATGTTACACCTAGGTTGCCTACCTTTTTTGTTGCTATTATCTGCATGCTGTGGACAAACAGGTAAATAGTTCAAGTAGTAGATAGTAGTTGCATTCCTATGCATACCACTTGAAAAATATATCAAAATAAAGGCAATTTTATTGTGAATACCGCAGTATGGTCAGTGAAATATTAAGATATTTATTTTATTTTATTATAGACATGACCATATTTTTTACGGCAACCCTATTGGTATGTGTTAAAAACATATTTTATTTGATAAATTTAATTTCCATCCTGTAAGCAGGTGGGTGAAGGTCGATCTTACTTTGGATCTTAGACTATCAAATTATCCCGCTCTGAGCGGCGAGGGACTGAGTGTTAAACTCTTACTGACTAAACCCAATCGTGTTCCTTCAAAAAGCCCTTTGCGTTCCAGGGCCGCGGTAACTCTTTCAAACGATTCCGCAACTCTGGAAGAATGATTACCTCGACCGTTATTTGGAAACGCAATATTTTGGCTCACTCTTTTTCGAACAGTTAAAAAGAGATGCAACATGTCAAAGCGACTAGCCAAGAAGGTTTATTACTTTATTTCTGAAACTTCTTACTCACACGTACGTGTTAATTTCTTCATATTGTAATGTGTTTGGTACTTAAATTATCGCGCCAGTCAATATTGGTCGGTGACATGCGAGTGTAGTGTTCCATGTAAAAGTGAATTTGTTAATTGAGTTTCACGCCCCTTGTACTACAGTTGGTGGGACCTACTTTCATGTGGACCTACTCCCATCCTTCATTAATTTTTCGCTTTCCGGTTGAGAGCACATGTTTAGTTTTTGTTTTATTTTTAATAAAATAGTTCTCAATGAAGTTGGCCAGTTAGTGGGAAATCTTAAATTTAGAATCTTCTAATCAATAGCTGGTCACTTCGGCCTGTTTTTTTTAAATAAGTGTTTAATTTTTTTGCCCCTAANTAGAAGATTCTAAATTTAAGATTTCCCACTAACTGGCTAATCAATAGCTGGTCACTTCGGCCTGTTTTTTTTAAATAAGTGTTTAATTTTTTTGCCCCTAAAAAGTTTCACTCTACAAGTTAGTTGATTTTCGAAACACAGTGTAGTGTAATGTCAAGGAATAGACATTTTGTGAGTTTGTAATGTTAAAGTGTCAATTTATTTAGATTGAGAATTGCGTTGTTGTGACCTTGACATTGTGTGGTTACACATTTATCTAACTTCTCCTGTATTAAGTAGGTAAGTTTTCCTCATTCCATATTTCAATTAGTAGTACTCATTTTTAGCAATGATTGTTTTCTATAAACATATGTAGGTAGCCTGCAATTTTCGCAGTGGACTCAGGAAGCGAGAAATGTGAGATATATTACTAATTGATTGTTGCCCGGGCTACGGGAAATGAATTCCTAGCGAGTTGCACATGTCTTAATGAATGGGGAGTATTTTTCATTAGGTAAATGTTTTTATTGAAATAAAATGTTGGACGCATCAACTTATTGCTCTCAAGAGATTGAGCATTGAATACTTTGGACGTGAGTTTTAAAGAAATTGGCTTCAGGAAGTTGTTATTTAAGTGTAAATTTGACTGTGAAAATGTACGTTTACTATAACAGTAACGAAGCGATACTTTTCATCACTTGGCGATTGTGTTTTGTTTTTGAGAAATATAAGGAAAAATAAAACAGGATATTTAAGGATATATTTTAGTAATATCCTCTGTACCTATCTATTTGTAGGTATTTAACTGAGGTATAGAGGGTTTATAGCATTAGAATACTGTAGTATATGCGAATTATAATCTGAGATAATTACAAAATTCTGAACAACAAACTCAATGTCGTATAAGGCAAAGTTTAAATTCCATTGCAACCAACACTTTTATTAGGGCCTTAATAAACAACGCAAGTCGATACTTGACTTAGTGACACTAAATTGAAATGATTTCGAATTATACTTTTTCAATCGTATTTAATTAAAACTTACTTTAAGTTCGAAAAATAAAGCATACCGTCGCGTCGTTTGTATTTTCCATGACTATAAAAGAAAACCGAGGGTCCAAATATGGAACCCTTTTCTAGTAAAACAATACAGCTGTTTTATTCCAAATGTTCCAAATGTGAAAAGTTGGCCAATTTACATTTGAAAAGCGATGAAAAGCTTGGCATGCAGATCAATACGTCGTAAACAGGCCACGACTTGATTATACTGTGTCGCCCTAAACCTTTTACGTCACTGTTTTTCATTCAATGACGTCACCAAAAAGAGTTGAGACTGTAAACTCGATATAGGCCTTTATTATTGGTCCTTCAGAAGGAAACCCTACGCTTTAATCGATTCTAATCGCCAAAATAACTGCGAAAAAACCACGATTAATATGTATAAAATAACAAGTAATTGTCTGTCAATTTGTTTTAGTCGACTGGTGTATATTAATACACAATAATAGAGATGTTAGATTCATATTCAAATATAAATATTTATTGGACTGATGTGATAAGAATAGTAGTTATACGTACAACAAAAAGAAATTTGTCTAGATTTTTATTATATTTCTCAAAACTTAGAAAAAAGCCAAGAAGCAGTAAAAACAATAATTGCAAACAATGACCGATTTGTTCTATAAATAAAATCTATGATAAACAGGCAACATTGATTGCGTGTGACGTCACTCGAAAGTCACACCATAGTAAATTTGCTTCATCCAGTACAACAATCTTAAAAGCGTATTAACTGTCTATTTTTCCACCGAGTTAATTTATTTTTTTCACAACTTTTTACTAACATCTTTCAAATAAGTTGTAATTCATGTACTAAAATACTATTACAATACTTAAAGAACAGCCAAAATTAAGTGTTCTGTTACAATAGACAATTTCAGCATTTCCAAACTGAAAGGTAACTTAAGCACACGTAAATAGAACTAAACGAACTCTGCCGTACAAACAACACAAAACTTTGCAGACAACTTTTTGTTAGACGATAACAATCACAATGACAGAGATAGAATCGTGGAACCTAATTGAAAAGAGTGTTGTGTCGCTAGCACGAACAACGAGTCAAATAGAAGTCACAGCTATCGTGTTTAAATTCTGAATAGACATTCTAACTGCGACATGAAGGCGCTTCTATTTGGCATTTCAAGAAGTATCTAGACAATATCAATATAGTGTCTACAATCCCAATGGAACGTGGAATGAGAAACACGAATCTGTTATTACTACATATATACTAGACCCATTGCTTGTGATTGGAGTACTGCTACTGTTCTTGAGAAGGAGCTCTTTCGGGAGTACTACTTCCAAACAATTATTCCACTAAACAGGAAAACATGTTCCAACACACTGTTCCTGTTTGAAAGAAGACTGAACTACCTATTTAAATTGACGTCAAGATCGCATTTCCAAACACTTAGGGCCGGCGCCCACTGACGGCACGGCATGGCGTGGCAAAGAATTTTTTTCGTGAACAAATAATTATTGAGCATATTTCAATTAGTTTAGAACTGTAATTATTTTATTTTAATACAAAGGGCATCTCCAAGTCTCAGATGAAATTTCCAGCTTTCCAGGCTTTCATTAATTTGGTTAGTGAATGTTCAATCAAAGGCCGATACTGTCGGGTTCGCTGAAGGTTTCTTATCATGGCCTGTCTGGTCGCTTTTACTAAAATTGATTTTAGTGCCTGAAATACGTTCTGAATCTGAAATTAGAAGTAGAATTGTGTTTTAAAATGTCATTCTTTGGAAAAAATTAAATATGAGAGATAGATACAGGCATACATTCTTGTACACAATTAAGAGTTGTGTAACCTAATTAATTGTATCACATTAAAAGAAACTGAAAAAAAAGGTAGACTAGATACCAAGAGCAAGTCATAAACCGACGCGGCCAACTCCTTCTGCGAAGCAGTAATGCTAGCGAAGGAGGAGGCGAGCTGCGCGAAGGAAAGGCAAGGCCTCCGCCCCAACCGCCGCTACAGGAGAAGACGCCCCGGGCGTCGGGAGTCGCAGGGCGATCCCCGACCACCGTAGGCGCGGGCCTGCGGACGGCGAGCGTTGGGTGGCTGGTCCGATCACCACCAGGGCCGGGTCGATGGCGCGTTGTGTTTCACGCGCACCTCAAAGAGATGTCAGCATAGAAGACGGGGCGTGGTAGGGCCAGAGCCTGCCAGGGTTGCGGAATTTGTTCGAAAGAGTCACCGCGGCCCTGGAACGCAAAGGGCTTTAGAAGGAACACGGATGGGTTTTAGTCAGTAAGAGTCTGACACGCCCTTCCGCTCCACCCAGAGCGGAAGAAGTCATTTGATGATTT
>NDFZ01003372.1:15995-27280 GCA_002192655.3 Mamestra configurata
CCGGCCCTGGTTGAATCCATGGTCCGGAGCGAGGAGGCTTGGGAAGCGGTCACCTCCTTCTGCGAAGCAGTAATGCTAGCGAAGGAGGAGGCGGGCCGCGCGAGGGAAAGGCAAGGCCTTCGCCCCAACCGCCGCTACAGGAGAAGACGCCCCGGGCGTCGGGAGTCGCAGGGCGATCCCCGACCACCGTAGGCGCGGGCCTGCGGACGGCGAGCGTTGGGTGGCTGGTCCGATCACCACCAGGCCCGGGTCGATGGCGCGTTGTGTTTCACGCGCACCTCAAAGAGATGTCAGCATAGAAGACGGGGCGTGGTAGGCCCAGAGCCTGCCAGGGTTGCGGAATTTGTTCGAAAGAGTCACCGCGGCCCTGGAACGCAATGGGCCTTAGAAGGAACTCGGATGGGTTTTAGTCAGTAAGAGTCTGACACGCCCTTCCGCTCCACCCAGAGCGGAAGAAGTCATTTGATGATTTCCCACCCTTGAAAAAAAAAAAAAACCGACAAGTGAGGTGTAATTATGTATTTAACTGACAAAAATAAAAATAAAATATATTTGTTTGATAAATATGTAGTTACAACCTCACTAGTCGTTTTTTTATTACCTAATAAAGTTTTAATTCACTCGGAATTGTTGTCAAAAGGGGAAAATAATGAATTAATCTGAGTTAACCCACTAGAATTGTAGAAAACTATTTTCGTATCCAAGTCACGGTTTTTGTAACTAGTCTCTTAGAATGATAAAACTAAGTTAAGGTTTTAATTTATAATTGTAACGGGAAGTTAGAACCTTAATTAAGTTAAGGCTCTCAATCAGTTGTGGTTGAAGTGGCACCGTGATTACTATTTACAGGACGACATGGAGTCGTTACGAGTTTCTCAAGTACGGTACAGATCATTCGTGGGGCATTTGATTTGTCAATAAAAGTCTACCTACAGACAGAAAAAAATTCTTAATATCTTGCTCAGAGAAATGAAGAATATCGTTTATTTGGCATCAACGCATGATGCGCGATTTTTGTTTGAACTTAACATTTTGCACAATCAAACATTATCGAACGAAATAACAAAGACATATCAGTAAAATAGAGTCAGAAGTTGAATTTTGATACCCAAGGAAAGATGTAAAATGTGTTTTTTGCGTCTTTATTGCGCTAGTTTTTCATATTAAAGTATACAGTCATTAGAATTTGGAGGAGTGATAAGACAGAAAAGATTGAACAGTCCTTTTAAATGTGTGTGTGTGGTAAAGAAATTCTTTGCTGCAGCCCGCAGGTGGGTGTCCTGACTAAGACTAACCCTCTTTTAATACTTTTGGGACTATAAATTTTTAAATAAACGAATTTTGGCACAGAGATAGATAGGACCCTGAATACGGCTAAATGCTACTTTTACGCGAGCGAAGCCCCGAGCCAATAAGTTATAGTCAATAAGTTAGTATTATTTTAGTAAGTAAGTAGTGTAGCTACAGAACCATTTCCCCAGAGACGGTATTCAGTTCCATTTAGGAGGTAAGCTTAATACTATTTCCCGGGAATAGTTTCAAACTTCAGACTGCTTCGGAGAATTTCCTTACAAGAGAACTAATAACACTCCAACGGTAGTCCACTTTGTGACTAACTAAACCTAAACTAAACTTTGAATAAGCTTTAAATGAACATTTTCTTTGTAATCTTCATTGATTTTTCTGAAGACGAGACTAAAATAATAAACTTTATTTAGATTGTTATGTGCGTGTTGCCAGTGATGACTTATGGAACCGAAACGTGATCGCTCACAATGGGCATCATCAGAAGGCTTAAAGTCACCCAAAGGGCAATGGAGAGGGCAATGCTCGGAATTTCCTTGCGTGATCGAATCAGGAATGATGATATCCGTAAGAAAACCAAGGTTACCGACATAGCCAGAAGTGCCAAACTGAAGTGGCAGTACAGATGGTAGTTGGGGCCGAAAAGTTCTGGAGTGGCGACCGCGTACCGGAAGACGCAGCGTTGGGAGGCCTTCCACAAGGTGGACCGATGACCTGGTGAGGGTCGCGGGTAGCCGATGGATGCGAGACGCACAGTACCAGTTCATATAGGACATAGGACATAGGTCACATAGGACATAAGCCTCACCAAGTAGCGACACTTGGGGAGGCTTATGTCCAGCAGTGGACGTCTTACAGCTGATATGATGATGATGTTGATGTTGTTGTTACCTTATATCGTGTAACCCAGTTACTGGGTTGTGGAGGCCAGANGACGAATTTATAAAAATTAGCAGACTTGGGGCCCAGATAGGCAGTCGCTCAGTGTTAAATACTGGTATTCAGCTACATCTAGTTATACTGGAAGACGACCTGTTCATATTTGGGAAAAGTCTACGCAAATTAATTGCTTGAGGGCAGCCTTACCTCAAAGCCACAAGGATAGAGAATAGTAAAGATATAATATTGAACTATTCCACACGAATTTTGATGACACATCATAGTTATTTATTTATCGACTAAAAGCACTAAATTCAATGTGAAAGAAACGCCGCTACTTTCCCACGCATTCTAAATTCTTAAGAAAAACGCCGAATTCACATGGCAGTGTTGTGTCGTGACGTGTGCGAATTCTGACGCCGCTGATTGGCTACAAGACTCGCTGTAACATGACGTAGTCCTGAGCAGCTAAGTTTCAGTGGTGTTTACCGCGACATGGCTCAGTAATGTATTCGTAGCTTTAGTTTGTGAACAAGAGAAACGGTAGAATATTGAAACGAAATCGAACGAGGAATTGAACTTTGCATTACACAACCAAAATCCATTTAAATTATAAATTAACTTACCTTTTCCTATTACCAGAACACGGCACATCGCACCTGTGGGGCGCGAACAACAGTCGACGCGGTTGGAGTCGCAAGCGCACGTCGGCTCCTCAGATGAGCAACGTGCACGGGTCCATGCCGCGGGTGGCGCTGGTGTTGCGTTCCCGGCGGAGCTGGCCGGTGGCACCGCAGTCTTGTAGAAGGTAAGAAGTAGTACCTCAAACTCAAACTCAATGCATTTATTTCAATTAAATCATTACAGGTACTATTGAATTGTGTGAACGTCGGTCTGTCCAAAGAGATGAAGCTATTTGCACGTTCCAAAGCGTAGATCTCTATGGAGAAAAACGCGCAAGAAACTCCACGGACACTCTTTTAAATCAATATTTTTACAATGATATGGTTACATCATTGGTGAGAAAATACATAGCTATGTCTGTCTCCTTGTTTATTAAAAAGATGCAGATTCTTTCTAACGTACATGATGTTATACTGACAAGGTACCGTCATGATGTTAATGTTCTTAAACAGTTCCCTTAGAGAATCGCGCCGGCAGAGATTGTAAATGGCACTTATGGCTCTTTTCTGCAGAATAAATATTGACTCAATGTCTGCAGCCGTCCCCATAGTAAGATACCGTAAGACATGATGCCATGAAAGTTACTAAAATAGACTAGTCTCGCGGTATCAACATCTGTAAATTGGCGGATTTTCTTAACAGCATATACTGCTGAACTTAGCCATCCTGCAAGAGATGACAAATGCGGACCCCATTGTAGCCTTGAGTCAAGCGTAATCCCCAGGCAAACCGTTCTATCGACGAATTCGAGTTACCTTACCTTACTTGGCATAGCATAAACAGCGTGTATTGTTCCCACTGCTGGGTCCAGTCCACCTTTCAGAGAGGCCAAGTAACCCAGCAGTGGCTGTACTTCCACTTTTCATTGCAGATTTGTAGAGGATATGATATGACACTTACCGACCTGCATTGAGCAGGCGAATATTCAGATCTGTGTCATTGTGTCAAAATGTTAACAATGGAGTTTCTTGACTGTTTAATTTGAATAGTGTAAGTTCTATGGAGTTTGTGTCCATTTGATTCTAAGAATCTACCCTGCGAATGGTCGACTAGTATCATTCTTTTCTTTTTTAAATGTAAATGTTGACGTTAGAATAGTAAATATTTTGAATTTGCCGGTTTTCTCACGAGATATCATCACTGTTTTGGGAGTATAGGATGAAGTTGAAATAAATCACAAAGTGCCTGCTGGCCGTTAAGTCGACCACAACTTCTCGGTGGCAGAAAAGTCGTCGGTATTCGACCTGAAATTTTTGCCCT
This sequence comes from Mamestra configurata, assembly GCA_002192655.3. NCBI lineage: Eukaryota > Metazoa > Arthropoda > Insecta > Lepidoptera > Noctuidae > Mamestra > Mamestra configurata. The sequence continues at coordinate 20,124 of NDFZ01003372.1, forward strand.
GTTTCACGATAACGTAATTTGCTACATCAATTCGATTGAGTCCGCTGCTTTACCCGGTTTTCTTTAATTAGCCCTTAGCTTACTGATGTGTTACAGAGGCACTTGACTGCATCCTGTAGGTACCCGTACATTCTAACTCAAAAGTAATAACATAATTGACCGATAAATAAATGTTCGGCAGGTCACGTGTAAATTGGTTTGCGGGAATTATGCATAATTTATATGAATGCAAACGTGTCGCATGGCATTATGTTGTGGCTACATGGTAAAATGATATTACCCATAAAAATATAGGCTAATATTATTATATCGATGCGGTACGTAAGTGATTTTTATTTTATGACTCGTATTTTCGATAGATTAAGTGCTCTATAAATCACATTATTAATATCTTTTAACTGTTTTATATGCGTTAAGTATTGTGTGGGATTTTCTAGGATTATGTATTTATGATCAAAAATTACGTTACTTGATTTTTCTTTGAGCCGATGCGTGGAATATAATAATACGTCCAAATTATATTTGACTTTAAATAGTCATAGAAGTTAAAGGTATTGTACCCTCTAGACACCTTGCTAGATATCGGATTATTCAAATAAAAGAGTTCTTCATAAGTTTAAAAAAGTTTTATTTTCGCTGTTCGTGATTAAAGCGTTGTCAGCGTCGTNCCCTCTAGACACCTTGCTAGATATCGGATTATTCAAATAAAACAGTTCTTCATAAGTTTAAAAAAGTTTTATTTTCGCTGTTCGTGATTAAAGCGTTGTCAGCGTCGTGTGAGTGTACAATAATAGCGTCAACTTAACCCCTACTTAAAAGTCAAGGAGCTCGGAGGCGTTGCCAAGAAAGCTGACTGCACTTCCTATGGCGCGAGTTCGTGAGCGCTAAGTAAACACTTTGCTAACTAAGAATGTGGCGTCGGCATTTTAGGGTTGACTTTAGAATTTTCTTCGAGTGTGTTCGTGTGGTTGCTTAGCGTATCTTTTATAGGTGCGGGACCTGCTAGATATGGTTGTTTTGAAACTCATCGGGAAATGGATTTCAGAGGAGTTCCTTTATGGAAGGGGACAAGTTTCTGCCGTCAAGACACAACAACAATGAAATAACAGCCTGGCCTACACATGGCAATATAATTCGCAGAGGTCGGATGTTAAAGGACACCATATCATAGCTACAAAATGATACAGGAATGAACAAATCCTCACTGTGTGTCAGTCACTCTTTCATTTCTTTTAAATGACACAAGATTCGAAATACGTACAAATATGATAAGCGGTATAAGAGCAAACGCTGATATATGTATAACTTAACATTCCGGCCGAGGATGTCGTGGTCATTTAAATAACGACAGCTGTACGGGTCGATCGATATTCAAGGTTCAGAAATGCTTGCCGAGATCGGTCCGTGGATGGGCGACTATCTTATCATACCGTGGTTCGTGGTTCGACCATTCCTCGGAAAGCACGTTTCGCTGTTGGCTCTCAAATATCTACAAAGTACAGCCAAGAGGTTATCCATTGTAGATCTTTGAGAGTTATCACGGGTAGTAACAAACCAAGAAATCATACACCAGTCTTTCAAAGGTGTATCATGCCACCCAGTTACTGGGTGGTGGAGGTCCAATAGGCAGTCGTTCTGTGTAAAATAGCTGAGCAACTGAGCTGATCCCAGCTCAGTTGGGAAAATTCTGGGCAGATTGATTGATTACCGTGAGGTCTTAATATCCACCCATACAAACTTGTATCCCCTTTTTACTCCTATATGGGATGAATTTTGAAAAGTCCTCCCCCTATCACTCACCTTCGCTAAAAAAGATCCTCTTGTGCAAAATGACATACTTCTGGACACAGCGGCTTAGGCTGTGCGTTGTGTGTCAGTCAAACAATTTAAGTTTTTATTAAGTAAGAGAAGATGAATTTAGTTCGTTCAACTTCGTTAAGGATTTTATGATGACCAGAACAAATTTAGTAAATAGTAAATGAGATTATTTACAAAGACACGTCCAATTATATTAAAGAATATTGCATTAGTATTTCGTATTTCTACCTAACGTCTAGATGTCTTTAACAAGCATTCCTTTAAAAAATATATATACTACATTTAAAAGAGATTTGTAAAGTCGAAAAATATATTTCAGAAAACTGAAAATGACAGGAGTTACCCATGTGTAGCTTGAAAGTTATTGTTACTTATTCCATTACAGTCCTCTTGGGGCAAGCCAGTACAATGAACAATATTTTAAAATATAAATGTAAAAATAAATTAGTCTCTATAGGAATGTTATTTGCAAATTATATTGTCATATAACATGGCGTCTTTATTTCCCAAAGGAATAAGCGGAAGTATATTGCACCTTATTATTTGGTATATTCTATTGCAATGTTGATTTGCGTCTAGATCATGTGATTTAAAACTAGGTACTGGAATTCTTTTTATGGAGTAACTTGAAGTCAAAGGTCTACGCCCTCAATCGTACAGTGAAGGAGAAGGTTAAACACTCCATCAATGACACATTAAGCTACAATTTGCATGCATATGCAAAATGGTCATAGATAACGTCGACAAAAAAAGCCAATGCACTAGCAAATCCATGGAGGCCATTTGCCCGGTTTGCCATACAATCATAACCCTATACTCTTGAAGTAGCTTTAATAAAAAAAACAGCCAAGTGCGTGTCGGACCACGCACAGTGTAGGGTTCCGTAGTTACCGTCTCCTAAACCATGCCAGAGAAATAGTAAAAAGTACTTAACTATTATCACATTAAAAAGTTATAAATGCACTTGGTTTTATGTCATTTTCTATGGAATTATTAGGAAATCTTTTTCTTACCCAGGTCCATTTTAAAAGTTGTTCGACTATTACTCAAGCGGTGATAGTTTTCTTTTTAAATTCGTTGTATATGCTACTAAAACAACCGTTTAGCTGGGAGAAACTTGACTAACAAAAATTACCACTTTAAAGCTTAATATTTCGCAAATGAATCCTTGGAAGGAAAAATGGTTTTTTAGCAAACCCTCAATATTTTTAAGCGACCACACCATAGAGTAGACAATAAAAAACTTTACATGTTTACATTTTATTGTACCACTTTGTCGGCGTGATTAATATACCCATCCCAAATTTCAACTTTCTGGCGCTAAGCGTCTCTGAGCTAAAGCGCGGACGGACAGACAGACAGACGGACATGGCGAGACTATAAGGGTTCCTTGTTGACTACGGAACACTAAAAAAGCAATGATAGATAAAAATTACCTACTGGTATACATCCGGACCTATCTACTACTGTGAATATCCAATAGGTAAAACTTTTTATTCCTAATGAGGGATCGAATCTCCCCGCACGCCCACAAAACGCCGCACAGCAAATAACATTTATCTACAAATACTTGTAGTATTCCTCAAGAGAGTAAGTTTAACTCGACTAACCGTGTTTATCTATGTAATTAATTAACGTCTAAGTCACTTGCCGGTTTATCGATTAACTGCGCTGGTCCGTTTGAACCTGAAATGAGAAGCAATATCGTCAACCTTTGCCGCTGCGAGACAGTTTCCGATAATCTGAAAAAGTTAACTCCGTTTATTAAGGCAATAAATTACAGGGGATTAGACCGTTAATAATGTTTTCCTTATTACATGGCAAACAAAATACTCCTAGGTACCCTAAAAACAATTAAGACCGCCCAAATATATGCCCTGTGATTTTTTTATCAGGGGTTCAATAAGCTAAAAAAAACATAAATACATAAAAAAAAAAGATTATGAACTCGTGTCGAAAGAATTTGACAGCAGTTTTAATAGACTCTACAATCTATATACCGCATTATTAATAACTAGTTCACACATCATAGGTTAATATTACTATTTAATTTTATCAGTAACTTTCTTGTGTTATCTTAAATAAAAACATCTTCCCCATATGGTAGGCATTTCTTAAGAAATATTGGGTGACGCATTTGAAGATGTCTTAAATTCTGTTATTTTTTTTTTTATCAGCAACTTACTTGTGTTATCTATCTTAAATAAAAACATCTTCCCCATATGGTAGGCATTTCTTAAGTAACCAGAAATATTGGGTGACGCAGTTAAAGATGTCTTAAATTCTGTTATTAAAAAAGTTATAATTTAATTCCGAATTCGAAAGTTAACTTTTCTATTACAGATACCGATAATAAAGGAAATTGGGATACGAATATTAAATTGGTTTTTGAGACCGATTCTCACCTTTATTGAGTCGGCTTTTGAAAAGGTTCTGAGATACCAAAAAAGATGATAGAAGTTAAAGAAATAACTGACTTAAATGGAAGTCATTTAAAACTGTATTACGCCTTTACACCTCGAGGCTTTAGGCAGAATCTTTCGCCTTTGATGAGTTTAAGTTCGAACCTATCACTATAAATATAGACCCGGGGTCAACGGACGAATCATATTTTCTCTGACCAAGCATTGCACTCTCCACTGTTATTACAGCCAGAACCCCACCGCTAGATGATTTCATAAAGTCAATCTATTTAAACCCTTCATGGGGTTTCATATGAATAAAACCCAAAATAAACTTTGCAATTTAATTCATTCAAATTGTTACCTTACTAAATAAACGTACAAAGGACTGCGAACCGATCCAAACCTGTAATTTGCGATTCCCTGCGCAGTAATAGGGACGTCACTATACAGTGTCCTGTATATACCTACGTAGGTACATGGTTCTTGATTGCCACATGCCATAAAACAATTACTGTGGGCAATGTGGTGGTTAACAAGGCAGGGGGGGGGGGCGAGTACCCCACCGTCTCATGTTGCGTTCGGAATTTAAATAAGACATTATCTTCGTGAAACAACACAGCTTTGCGTATTTGTGATACTAAGCAATCAGATTGTACTGTCCTAATATTAGCTTTGCACGTCTCGTTCCGACATTTAAACTTTGTTCTGCGTTTCAGTTGCGTAGTTGTCATATTATGAAACTTTTATGTTTGTGTGTTTGTTATGCATCGTACTGAAATATCCATTGTTTCGCCGATATTCGAGCTTCTATTAAAACTTTTCAGTGGTAGCCGCTATCTAAAATTCATGCGCGTAGCACTCAGGTTTTATNGTTTGTTATGCATCGTACTGAAATATCCATTGTTTCGCCGATATTCGAGCTTCTATTAAAACTTTTCAGTGGTAGCCGCTATCTAAAATTCATGCGCGTAGCACTCAGGTTTTATTAGGTATCTGCTTTTTTCTTTTTCACTGTAAATAAAAACATTTTTATGTTAAAAGCCATTAAAAGTTAAAAAATAAGAACGCACGTGTAAAATCTATCAACATATAAAAACCTCGTAAATCCCTGTTTACAACAATATTTAGGTACTATTCCATACCTATCTCCCGTGTTTAAATCCGCTAAAGCTATCAGATTTTGTACCCATTGTTAATATGTGAATACCTACGTACCTACCTGTAGTGTATCACCTGCTAAGCCTTTAGTGCAGGCTCATGTTGACACAAACGTATCTGTAGGTGACGGATGTAATAAGCAAAACGCGATCGTGTGTGACCTCGTTTTAAAATGAGCCTTATTGTCAAGACTGTAATGCTTGGCATTTTTATTAGTTTCGCATTTGAATGGAGGAGCTCGTGGATAAATATGCCTCACGGGTCGGTTAAGCAATGCTTGCCGAGGTCAGTCTGTGGATGGGTGACCATCTTAACATATCGAGATTCCTCCGTGCCTCGGAAAGCACGTTAAGCCGTTATCCCGGCTGCCGTTTGTAGATCTTTGGCAGTCGTTACGGATTGTCAGAAGACAGAAAATCTGACATCAGTCTAGCCAAGAAGTACCGTGTTACCGAATCAATGGGTTGTGGAGGTCTGGTAGGCAGCCGCTCCATGTAAAACACAGGCAGGTATTCAGCTGAATCCGGCTTGACTGGGAGCCGACATCAATATAGCTGGAAAAAGGCTAGGCAGATGATGATTTATATCCACTCAGATCTTAAAAAAGGAAACAAGATTATCTAGAAAGTAAAATAAACTGAAAATATGTAAGTGAACGAGTTTTAATCATAACGTCGCTTTGTGAATTAAGAGTTTGAAGTTGAATATGTTTCAAACTGTGCTTAAGCCTGCCTAAAATCAGTTAGAATTTGACTCGTTCTTAACCTCAAATTCTCAATTCATATACACATAGATACGCATGAAAAATGTAACCTTGTGTTTGCTGTCGCGAAGTAGAGTGAAAAACCGACCGGTAGTTACCCGTCCCGTAAGCCATGACAAAAAATAGCAAATTTACTATTTACATGACAAAGACACTTAGTTTTGGCCATTTTCTATTTTTACTACGATATTATTACCTAATCATTTACATTTTATAAGTTGGCCGAATATTACTCGTTAACTTGTAAAGCCTACTTAGCTGTGATAGTTTTCCTTTTAAATTCGTTAAATATGCTACTACCATGATTTTTTTCACGTCTCCAAAACAACCGTTTAGCTGACAGAAGGGGGGAAAAGGCACATCCTCAATATTTTTAAACGACAGGGCGTTTGAAAATATTGAGGATGTGCCTTTTAGGAACGATACCCCACACCATGGGATAGACGATAAAAAATATCATTGCCAGTCTACGCGTAGGCGCGTAATTTTTTTTTTATCAAGATTTTATTTTACCACTTTGTCGGCGTGATTAACATGTATACCCATACCAAATTCCATCTTTCCAGTGCAACGCGTCTCTGAGCAAAACCACGGACAGACATACAGACAGACGGACATGGCGAAACTATAAGGGTTCCTTCCTGAACTACGGAACCCTAAAAAAAGACGTGTTATGGTTTTCCAATTCCTTCGGAATCGTGTCCGTTGAAGGATAATTTAGAACGGTTTCAGCCAGTTTCACGCTACGCTTGACTGTCACTCGAATCTTCTGATCGATTTTTCATCTATTTCCTGTAATCTGACAGAGTTGGAATTTAGGATATCCAGTTTTGATGATAGGTAGGATGTCATGTAGCTGGTGCAATCAATGGTGAATGGTAAATCACCCTATTTACAAAATCTATATCTATACCTAATATAAAGCTGAAGAGTTTGTTTGTTCTCTGGGACTACCAGTCGGATTTGAAAAAATATTTGTAAATGATAGCCACATTCATATGGAAGGCTATATG
>NDFZ01003373.1:5679-15849 GCA_002192655.3 Mamestra configurata
TCACTACGCACCTTGATCTTGCCGTCGTTGGAGCCGGCGGCGAGCGTGTCGCTGTCGCGGCCGAAGGCGAGGCTGAGCACGGCCTCCTCCATGCTCATGTACTCCTCGTGCGCCTGGTAGCGCAGGTCCTTGCGGATCTTGCCGGTGGTGAAGTTCCACACCTCCACGAGCCCGTCCACGGACCCCGTCACGAGGTACTGCCCGTCCGGCGAGAACCTGTTCACAGAACAATATACCAGCTGTTGTTGGAATGAAGCAGGAGTACGATTTTTGAGCTCAGATGCCTCAAAAGGCAAGAAGTTTACTTTTTAATTTAGCATTATTTGTAGTGTTTCCTCCTTACAAGGTTCAAAAGTTGCAACAGATTGTTATATTTTTTTAATTAGCTTAGCAGCGGCTCGGTTGCACTTATCATGGGCATGCTTACCCTGTAGACAAACAGGCAAAGCCTACCCTACCACAAAAACGGATAAATAAAACAAATGCATTTACAACTTACAATAAAAAAATAAAAAAACAAAAATTTAAATAACTCATAACTCCTAGTAAAATGCTTATAGCAACTTGTCGCGCCCGTATGACGTCTCTCACTATTAATGTACTACGAGACACTCGCTAGGACTTTTGCCTATTTGTCGTGTCGTGATTGGCTACGCCACAAAGTTTGAATGAATGAAACAGAAGCGCTTACCAGTATGTGTTGCCAATTATACAAACAGTTACCCACAGAAACGACAATTTCCTTAATAACTTATAGGGATAGGTAAAAAAAAAGGGTAGTATTGTCAAATTTATACATATCAGAAAAAAAAAAAATTTGTAAATAATATCAAAAGCCCTTTAAAAATAATTAAAAAGTACAGGAATTTAATTTTTCTCCNGGGTAGTATTGTCAAATTTATACATATCAGAAAAAAAAATTATTTGTAAATAATATCAAAAGCCCTTTAAAAATAATTAAAAAGTACAGGAATTTAATTTTTCTCCTCAATTAGGAAAATAAGTATTTAGTGTCGGCAACCCCGTGTGTTACTGTCAGTTATCAGTAATTATTAGTATAATATTTAATTTAATTTGGAAGTGTTTTTATCGACATTTTAAATGATATTTTTTTAGAAAAGCACTAATCGCGCGAATCTTTTAATAGTGATTGTATGGTACTTTTTAATTACTTTTGATTTTATTATATCATATGTAGTGAGTTATAAGTAATTCGTTTTGAAACACAAAGTAGTGTTAATATTAAAGTTTATTTATTTGTTTACTTAAAAATGGTCCTAGATTGTGAAGTTTGTGCTGACAATGTGTGTTTGTTAGAGATNTATATGTAGTGAGTTATAAGTAATTCGTTTTGAAACACAAAGTAGTGTTAATATTAAAGTTTATTTGTTTGTTTACTTAAAAATGGTCCTAGATTGTGAAGTTTGTGCTGACAATGTGTGTTTGTTAGAGATTAAAAGCAGTAAGTTTTCACAGCTATCGTTTAATGTTAAGATTCAAGTTGTGTCTAAAGGTAGATGTGTACCCGAGTTACGGGAATTGATCCAAAAATACGATAATTCATCTCGTACTCGTCATTTCAATCCTCAGAGTTATGAAACATATATCTGGCTATGTGGTTGTGTACACACAAATAAATTATTTGTTTTCCGTGCATTTTATTTAATACTTCTAGTAACTGGAGTGAAGGATTTATAGATTTGCATAATGCTAGCGGCGGCGGCGCAGCGAACCGGTTTGCTATCGGCAATACCTACTTGTTCTCGTACTTCGTGTTTAGAAGAAACTGTGAAATCTAGCTCGTATGCTCAACAACTTAGTGCTTGTGACAGTGACCTGCCGCGTGTAGGGGAGAAGTGTAAACAAGTGATGAGGGAGAGTGAGTCCGAATGGCAAGTAGTGAAAAACAAATCATCTAAGCGTTACTATAAGATGGTTGGGCAGAAAGGCTGTGCTTCTATTCCGCCCGACGGTAAATTCAGAGCGGCAGATGTAAAAGTTCCACTATTTATCTCTAACGTTAGTAAAGAGACCAGTGAAAACGATATTGTTAGTTACATTAAAGATAAAACAAACGATACTGTAAGTCTAAAAAAGATAAATATGAAGCAGACTAGAAAGTACAATGCTTATAAAGTGTATGTTTCTAAATGTAATTTACAGTTATTTTTGAATGATAATTTTTGGCCCAATGGAATAACATTCAGGCGTTTTGTTCATTTTATGTACAATACGAAACCGAATTTTGACGCTAGTAAATTATTATTACCAGTATGAACATAAATGGTAAAAAATATTTTAATTTGATTAGATTTAATTGTAAGGCAATTAAGCGGGCTATTGATAATGTTAGAGAACTTTGTAAAATGTCCGATTTGGTCGCACTCCAGGAGACGTGGTTGCTCCCCCATGACATACCATTATTGGGGACTATTTCGGAAGATTTTGAGTACACTGGTAAGTCTGCGGTGGACACGTCGATGGGTTTGTTAAAGGGAAGACCTTATGGGGGAGTAGCCATACTCTGGAGAAAAGGTATGTTTGAAAATGTTTCCGTGTTGCAATGTACAAGCGCCAGACTGGCAGCCATTCGGGCTGTTGTTGATGGCCGCTCGTTTATTGTATTTTCTGTATATATGCCGATTGACTCACCTGAAAACTTGCCTATTCTAACTGAGGTTCTTGGTAAAATAAGTGCAATTGTGACAGTGTTGACAGTGAGGATGTTGAAAATGTATTTATTTTAGGTGATTTCAATGCTCACCCTCATGAATCTTTCTTTAATGAATTGATTAATTTTTGTTCTGATCAGTCTTGGACTTGTGCTGACGTTGAAAAGTTAGGCTTACAGGATAATATTTATCTCCGCTGGGCCCTTCAGCGTCATCTATTAGCTCTGAGGCTGGGCGTGGGGGAGGTGAGTCGGCTGTACATTTTACTGCTAGTCAAGTAAGACACGTCTTAAAGAAAATGACAGGCGGTAAGTCTCCCGGTCATGACGGTCTTAGTGTTGAGCACTTGAGGTATGCGGGGGTTCACCTGCCGAGGGTCCTGGCCATGTTTTTTGGCAGTGTGCATGAGTCACTCCTATTTGCCGCACGACTTAATGAAAACTATCGTGGTGCCTATTGTGAAGAATAGGACCGGGGACATCTCGGACAGGGGGAACTACCGTCCCATATCTCTAGCGACTGCGATTGCTAAGGTGTTGGACGGTATGCTTGATATTTGCTTAGATAAGTACATAACATTGCATGACGCTCAGTTTGGGTTTCGGCCTGGGCTATCCACTGAAAGCGCAATCTTGAGTCTCAAGCATGCTGTCCAGTACTATACCGATCGCAGGACGCCGGTATATGCCTGTTTCCTTGACCTCTCCAAGGCTTTCGATCTTGTGTCGTATGATGTGCTCTGGGGCAAGTTGAGGGACGGGGGTGTGCCGGCGGCTGTGATCAATGTGTTTAAATTTTGGTATAGCAACCAGACCAACTTTGTGAGGTGGGCCGATACACTCTCCGAAGCATATAGGCTGGAGAGCGGGGTGAGACAGGGAGGGTTGACATCTCCTAGGCTCTTCAACCTATATGTAAATGACCTCATCGTCGGGCTCAGTAGCAAGCGTGTCGGTTGCTCAATAGATGGCGTTAGTATCAACAATATTAGCTACGCGGACGATATGGTGTTGCTGAGCCCGACGGCGGGGGGTCTCGGAGAGCTGCTAAAGGTGTGTGAGGTCTATGCTAATACACATGGTCTTTTGTATAACGTACAGAAAAGTGAGTACATGGTCTTTAAGGCTGCCGGTAGATGTCCTGAACACTCGCTTAATATAACTTTGAATGGCTTAAGCATTAATCGTGTCACGAAGTTTAAATACTTGGGGCATTTCCTTACCGACGGCCTTGAGGACGATGTAGACATAGAGAGGGAGCGCAGGTGTCTAGCGGTCAGAGGTAACATGCTGGCCCGCAGATTCTACCGATGCTCTGAAGAAGTTAAGGTTACGCTCTTTAAGGCATACTGTCAGAGCATCTACACTGGGAATCTGTGGATCAATCACACCAAAAGGTCGTTGGACAACCTGCGTATCCAGTACAATAATATCTTCAGGATGATGTTGGAGCTGCCTCGTTTCTGTAGTGCATCGGGGATGTTCGCACTATATCACACTGATGGCTTTCATGCCGTCATTCGCAAAAAAAACGGCATCCCTGATCTGCAGAATGCGTGGCAGCCGCAATAAATTCCTGACGACTGTAGCGGACAGGATCTCTTCCCCATTGTGGAGGTCCTTGGTTCGCAGAGTCATTTAATTTTAAGTTTATTTTTCTATTTTTTTAAATTTCCCATGTACATATGGATTTAAATTGTCCGAAATAAAGAATATATTTTTTTTTTTTTAAGTAATCTGGTGAGTTTTTGAAATCATAAGTTATGAAGTGGAAGAAAATTGACATCGTCAGTATCGTGATTTCAACCCTGACTAATGTGGTGGTTTTTTTTTGGGCATTGTGTATGGGCTGGCCTAACCTTTCTTTGGAACCGCTGCACACCACTGACACTTATTGTAGTCTCATCATCGCAACTTGAAAAACTTTAGCACTCCAATTCAATGCTTTAGGTATGGAACCCCCGTGGTGTGCACCCAAAGTGCATAAGATGAGACACTATTACAAAGACTAGTCGGGTCTAGGCTGTGCGTCGCGTTGCACAGACAATCACTATATATTGTTCTTAATATGTACCGAGCACTCACCTNTGTGGGTCTAGGCTGTGCGTCGCGTTGCACATTGCACAGACAATCACTATATATTGTTCTTAATATGTACCGAGCACTCACCTGGCACATTCCACGTGTGATTTTTGCCCAAACTTAATGATCTTGGAGAGCTGCGTGGGGCACTGGTCGTCCTCCTCGTCGCGGATGGCCGCCTTGCCACGGAACAGGTCGATGGTGGTGCCTACGGGGCGGTGTAGGACAAGTAAGGACTGTGTTCCAGTTTACATAGCAAGCAAAAATTTTGAACCCACGTTCTTGGACAAGTTTAGATTTCGCTTGACAGTTCACACAGAAACAGGAACTGCTTTGTTGAATTGATTGATGATGATGACTGGGGTTTGTACAAGCCCTCGTGCCCCCTACCCTGGATCCGCCTAAGATCAACCATATCGTTCGTTACCGGGCGGGAGCAAGCCCTGGTGTTGCTGCCACTTGAGCGCTTGGCCCAGCAGCGCCAGCAGGCGCGAGCTGGGCACCACGGACACCTCGCCGGCCAGCGCAGCCGCGATGGCAGCGCGGCGCCGCTCCTTGCCTCCGCCGCTTCCGTAGGCCTCGCGCGGGTCGAAGTACGAGCGCGCCAGTAGGTTCTCTGCGAAGTGCCCAACGTGATGACATCAGACACCACACTCCCACTCGTCGATGTACATACATATGCGTATGTTAGTAATGTATGACAGTACCGAGGTGGATGTAGCGGTCGGTCTCGTGCTGCTTCATGAGCAGGCAGGGGTGAGTCTGGCGCAGCAGCGAGCGCGCCGCACCCAGCTCACGCAGCTCGATGAGCTCCAGCACCACCTGCTCGTACAGCTCCATGAGCTTCTTGTCGGGCAGCTTCAGCGACGCCGTAGCCTTTAGCACCGTATCCCAGTGCCCATTGTTGATGTCTGCGCAGAACCCGTCCACGCTGTCCACCGTGTTCAGCGACACGCCCGTCTCCTCCTGCCGAACAACAGCTGCAGCACTATACCCAACCCTGATAGAAACCATGCCTAAATTCTTATCAACTGATATTTGGCAATAATTCAACTATTTTCAAGCAAGTTCAAGTGGCATGGAACTGTAAAGTATTATGGCAGCTCCAACACTCACTGAATCAACTGGACAGATAGCCTCCATGCTATCTGAAACACAGCTAATTTGATTGTAGCATATCTTACCAAATGATAACATTAATTTAATTGTTTATGAAACCTGAGGTGTGGACTCAGCAGACAAAGAGCTGATTATTGTGACAGCTCGACATAATAAACAAGATCATGCCAAAAATCGTCTTCCGTGTAATAGATAATTAGTTCTCCAGCTACCCAAATATTTGCGAACATTTTAAATTTGTGAATCTGATTCTCTCTGAACTTAATCTGTTTTTTACCGACTCCAAAAAAGGAGGTTATCAATTCGAGCCTTATATGTGTGTATGTAATATTGTCAGAATTGCAGTTTTTGTATATTTTAGTCTATACCTGCTTCTAAACATGTGTGCCAAATTTCATAAGTGTATGTATGTCCCAGCATATCTCAAAAACTATATTAAGTTGGATTGCAAAAAACATTCTTAGGGAACAGATGATATCTCGATAATCTTGATGAAAATTATAGAATTTTTTTATTTAAAATTAATTAAAAATTAAACTAACTTCAAAACTTTAATTTATTAATATATATTAATTAATAACTAAAATGGGAGACAAAAGTTATACTTTTTTTGTAATCTGTAAATAACCTGTGTCAGCCTAACTACGGTAGGCGGGGTATACCGATATATGACATAATATGACTACCAAGTGACAATGTTTATTCCAAATATATATATACCTATGTTCAACAAAATTAATGATTGATTGACAAGGCTAACACCAACCTCAAATAAATAGTTAGCTTATTAATTTCAGATTTTTTAAAGATTTTTTAAGAAACTTTTATTTCTCCCTTTTTAGGGTTTCGTAGTCAACAAGGAACCATTATAGTTTCGCCATGTCTGTCTGTCCGCGGTTTCGCTCAGTGACGCTTAGCAATAGGTTGGAATTTGGTATGGGTATACATAATAATCACTTCAACAATCTTTTTGGAGATGTGAAAACATTCAAAGTCAAAGTCAAAGTCAAAACGTNTAGTAGTAGCACATATAACAAATTTAAATTAACGAGTAATAGTCAACCAACCTATAAAATGTACTTGGCAAATTGTGTCATGCAANGTATCATTCATAGTAGTAGCACATATAACGAATTTAAATTAACGAGTAATAGTCAACCAACCTATAAAATGTACTTGGCAAATTGTGTCATGCAACTACGGAACCCTACACTGCACGTGGTCCGACACGCATGTGGCAGGTTTTTAGTTATTTATTAAATAAAGTTACAGTTATGAAGCTGGTCTAATTTTTTTATGTAAGTATAGTTTATGGTTGCAAAGATATTCAAGATTTTCCAGGAGTAACATTTGCATGTTTGCTAGATCTCTGAAATGGTAAAGTACATTTAAAAAAATAATTGTACATGGCTCTTCTTGAATTAGTTGTCATTTGTTGTGAAAAATAAACAAGAATAATACACCATTAATTTAAGATAATACAATATAATTTTTATAGGTCCTAGCACTGTGAATAATATTTTGGTGTCAAACAATACCTATGAATCACTGTCAATAATTGGAAGTGTGTTATTTATGGCAATGCTTAACCTCTGTCCATACAATAAGCCAGCTTTAGGACCATACGAAGTGATTAAGTCAAGAAATTGAAATGTTTGGCCTCAAAAGCCTTGTTTCAAAAATTGCTAATTAATATCAATAGGTTAATCACCGAACAGACGAGCTCTCACTCCAAGCTAGGTCTTATCGGAGTTGTACTACCTTAAATAAGTATAAATGTATACCTGTAGCGTTTGAAGTGTTTTAGTGAGGTTAGATTCCTTCAAGTATTGCTGGATCAGCCGGATAACACTGCAAATTTACATACATTTTTCACTTAGATAAACTTATGACAACTCGTTAAGAAACAAAAAATATTACAATAAGTCAAACACTTACTCGGCAGATTCTATTTCAATAGACATAATTAAATGTTTCAAATACTTTGGTTATTAATTGAAATAAACAATCATTTATTTTTATCTGTACGTATATGCCAGTATTAAATGGTTTTTTTCTCGAAATAGTGCTAAAAAAAAGTTAGTAAAATCGCGCAGGCCCTAAGAAAATTAACAAACGGAATTGTACGAATTACGAATCGTATTTCACTCAAAAATCATTCGACATCAAAATAATGTACTGTTTCGTCTTGTCAGGTTTTGCTTGTCCGTCACTCAGTGTCAGTGTCAAGCAAACCATAGATTTTAGAAAGTATTTTACTTGCATAACGTATTGGATTGGAAACGCTTTTGATAAACATCATATACAGAATGTCTCAAATAGCGAAAAGAAAGCTTATTTATTAGATTAACCTGTACCTAATTTAAAAAAAAAATCTACAAACATCAAAACTTCTGAACTAAACCTAATTACTAATTTCAATTCTTCGCAAAAATATTCATTCCATCATCATCATCTGCCTAACCTTTTCCCAACTATATTGTATTGGCTTATAGGTGTAAGGCCGGATTAAAACCAATTAAACCAAACCTTTAAAACCGAAATAAACCATTTTTTCGATTAAAAAGGTTGGTGTCAGTTGGTGATGAGATGATGACTGTTTTTCTATAATATTACATTTTCTTGATTTTANTAGGTGTAAGGCCGGATTAAAACCAATTAAACCAAACCTTTAAAACCGAAATAAACCATTTTTTCGATTAAAACGGTTGGTGTCAGTTGGTGATGAGATGATGACTGTTTTTCTATAATATTACATTTTCTTGATTTTACCGACGTAGGCAGATAACGGAGTACTTCGCTTGTAAAGATTTTTTAAATGTGTGATATACTGATATTGATATAGGTACTTAAAGTTGTAGTTGGTCCTTCCGACCAAGCGTAGGTATTTTTTTTTTAAGGATTGGAAATCATCAAATGACTTCTTCCGCTCTGGGTGGAGCGGAAGGGCGTGTTAGACTCTTACTGACTAAAACCCATCCGTGTTCCTTCTAAAGCCCTTTGCGTTCCAGGGCCGCGGTGACTCTTTCGAACAAATTCCGCAACCCCGGCAGGCTCTGGCCCTAGCGGGCCCCGTCTTCTATGCTGACATCTCTTTCAGGCGCGCGTGAAATACAACGCGCCATCGACCCGGGCCTGGAGGTGATCGGACAGCGAGCCACCCAACGCTCGCCGTCCGCAGGCCCGCGCCTACGGTGGCCGGGGATCGCCCTGCGACTTCCGACGCCCCGGGCGTCTTCTCCTGAAGCGTAGGTATTACCTAAGTTATAAAACTCTGTGGTGGTAAATAAAACAAATTTCATTGTTTCAAAACGATATAAATAATCAATTTGATTCGGTTTAAAATCAAACTCGCACTCTCTTCGACGTCGTCACTCAACGCAACGTTGCCAGCTCGCCTACCGTACACACATGCACATACACAGTTCTTTTATATTTGTAGACGTTTTCAACCGTTTCAAACAATTTATTTGGGGTTTAAAACAGCAACATTTTATTTAAAACATTGTTCGGTTGTTTTACATCTATAGGTCGGCTTCCACTCGAACCGGATTCAGCTAAATACCAGTATTTTACGCAAATATTTCCTTGAGTTTGCATAAATGATAATTATACTTTCTCAGTTCGCGGGAGGAAGCAAGCGACGGAGATCCATCGCTTGCTTCCTCCCGCGAACTGAAAAAGCTTTGATTTTAGTAATTGAATGAATGGCACCTAAAGATATTGTTGGTTACACAAATAAATTTCAAATTAATTTTAATAAATATTTTTATTATAACTCAGTCAACCAACCATACTGAAAACTATATAGCTATATGTTTAAAATAAACATTCTAGACGCATTTATAGTGTGGTTTTTTAAGGACAGTGGCGAGAATTTTGAAACTGGGGATACCTACTTTAGTTGGATCTTAGTTTTTTTCATTTCATAATCACCAAAGCCAGGACGAAGTAAGGGTTATTTGGATTCCAGAACAGTCACATGCAGCACTTAGTTTAACAAATACTTGGGACATTTTTTCTTTTATCTTTTTCGTTTTTACAACATTTAGAATTTCATTAATTGTTGTTGGTGCCAAAGTCAGTTGTGAGAAAAGACCTACAATCTGCAGCCAATCAACACTACAGTGTACAATGCGGCCACTGTTGCTGCGTACGGTCACATTAAGTTAAGTGCAACTGCTCCATACCTTATTCAAATGTTTAGTGGTACTGCATCAGTGTCTGTTATTGTCCCCGAATAAAATAAAATGAAATAGTGAAGCGTCTTTCCGCACAAGGGGTGTCCCATCGTTCGC
>NDFZ01003373.1:16585-27281 GCA_002192655.3 Mamestra configurata
CGACGGGTCGCGGTGTCGCGCGCACTCACCATCTCGGCGTAGATGCAGGCGAGGCTCCACACGTCCACGGCGGTGGAATAGAACTTGGCGCCCAGCAGAATCTCGGGCGCGCGGTACCACAGCGTCACCACCTCGTGTGTGTAGGCGCGCACGGGGATGCCGAAGGCGCGCGCCAGCCCGAAGTCGGCGAGCTTGATGTTGCCCTCGGCGTCCACCAGCAGGTTCTGCGGCTTGAGGTCGCGGTGTAGCACGCGATGCGCGTGGCAATAAGCCACGCCTTCCAACAGCTGGCGCAGGTAGCTCTGGTAAAAAAAAAAAATATTATATATTATAATTTTTTTTTTTTTTTCAGTACATTTGCTTGGCAAACATTAAATACTCCACCCACACAAACACTTGTAATGAAGACAAGACACTGCCTTATCATGTATAGTCTCACTCACAGAACTGTGTATGTCCAACTCCTGCTCCACGAAATAGTTCAACTCAACTATTGATTGATTTTGAATATTATGTATGTGGCTGCACCTAATAAAAAATACAACTGGGTGTTTTTTGACACCAACTTCCAAAATTAAAGTTATTTTATACTTTGTAGTATTTATTTGAAAGTTGGTTGTATTTTTTTGTAAAAAGTTTTTTTTTTCACTTTTTAGTGGTTCACATGTGCTTTCCCCTTCACAGCATATACCGGCGTGATATTATGTTATGAACTGTTGTAAACAATAGACAGACATGAGATTTTCAGCAATCCCAGGTCATTTGCTATCCTTTATTGAGGAGTTCCGTTGTCTATCTCTGAAGTTCTTCATCAGATCTTCACCAATTGAAATGGGACCACTCCGAGAATGTACTCTTCCAAAAACTATCCAAATCGCTTCAAGTGTGCCTATTAAATTTGAAGAGTTCTCTCTATTTCTCCAGGATCCCATCATCAGATCCTGACTAGATGATCATGGGACCACCTGAGAAGTATAACCTTTCAAACAAACAAAAATAAACAAATTGGTCCAGCCATCTTCAAGTAATCAGGGAACATACATAAAAAAATAAAAAACGAGGTTCCGACAAATTGAGAACCTCCTCCAAGTTCATAAAAAACATAAGTTGTTGTTCGCTTTCTGTACCAGGAAAGCCAATTTTGATGTACACTAGTTGGTCTGCTAACACAGGTGCACTATTTGTAATTAAGACTCCTAAAATCGAGTGTAAATACTTTAAAGGTCACATTACATTGCTCAAAAATGCAAAATATTTACTCACAATGTTATTAGATATCAATATGTATATCTAATACAAGCATTGATCCGAGGGCTACAAAGGATGTATTGCTTGCATCACCAGATGAGTAGTCGCCCAGTAGTAGACCAAATGCTACCTCAGCGACATGATGATATACATTATAATTAAAACTAGAAGATTCACTACTTGTATGGGAGCAGAGTCCTTTGTGCACAGTTCCAAGAGTAATAATAATACTTGCGAATATTTAATCATTCTAGCTTTGAATAAAAACGGGAGGAATGATGTTCTCACATCACAAATAACGATCAGTGGGTGTCTTTTAAGGATCAAACACTAAGATGTTCTAATTTACAATAATGATCAAAGTATTAATGCTTGCTATACTGTTAGAAAGGGTGAAACCCTCACAGGTATTAGTTATTAACCTTAACAAGATCTAAGCGAAGAGGTCCCTTAGTAATATCCATTAGTCGCTTTAAGTCCATGTGCAGGAACTCGAAAACCAGGAATAGCTTGTTGTCGGCGAGCAGCACGTCCAGCAGCCGCACCACTGCGGGGTGGCGCAGCTCGCGCAGCACGGAGATCTCGCGCAGCGCCGTCGACGGCACGCCCTCCGGTTCACTGACAACACCACCACGAACATTACCACCACCAGTACTACTTCTCAATTGTTTTAATAATCAAGTCAAGCAAGGAGAAAGCTTTGGTGATACTGTTTTGACAGGCTGACAGCTGCTGTCATGTTTTAGCGCCAAAACTTACTTTTCTAGTTTAATTTTCTTTAGCGCGATTTCCTTTCCGGTCACTCTATCCTTTGCTTTATATACTACTCCATAGGTACCTTCTCCTATTTTTTCTACTTTAGAAAAATTATCCATCCAGAATGCCTTTAATCTTCAAAAACACGGTGGACTGGACCACAACAACCCAGAACAAGCAAATGCTTCAAGCAATACAAGCATGCAAATGCAATGCAATGCAACTTTTTTTTTTGGAATGGGCCTCTCGTTTTTCAGCACACTAAGGCCGGTTCTTAACCGCCAACCGGACTATCCTGTGGTGGCCTCAAATTAATTGAAGGCCCCTAGCCAAAGCTAAAAAATACTTACAAGCTAAATGACCGCTCGCTAAGGTCACCCCCTGTGGGGTACGGACCTTGGTTTAGAGGCGTCATTTCGGGATTTATTATTTAGGGAAGCTAAAGCTGCTGGCTCAGCGGCGCGGACTGGCTGGTTAGGTAAAATTCGGAGAGAAGTTTTACAGGGGGAGCACACGGCGGGTTGAAAATAGCCTTTTAAAGACATAGACACTTGAATTATAATGGGGCCTTTTTGGCTTGAAATGGATTCTGCTGATCATTTCTATACTATGAAATTTCGTTTAAGGTAATTGCATGTACAAATGAAAGAGTTATGATTTTTCAAGAAAAATTTGAATGGCGCTAACATGAAAAATGAGATTATCTCCGAAATCCCAATGTTCCTTGCACACTAATATAGTACTATTTATTTGTAATTATTTGACATACATACTTCGTAGAGCGTCAACAGTTGTGATTCCTATCCTAATATCAAGTCATATGCAGACGTTAGTTTAGACAGACTGAGGTCACAGAGCAATGAATATTGCCTTCGCGACTGTACCGGCACGCAGGGACCGCTCAGTTGCTATTATAAGTGCTCCGTGCAACAGGCAAAGCCTATCAACATATAGGTAATGGAGAGGTTTAATGATTTTTACTTCATTGCTTAAAAATATTGGATCATCATTTGAATCCCCACTATTGTCATCCTGCGAGGACTGCTGCTCCTCTTGCACATTTTCTACTGGTACATTTTCACATGCATGCCAGATACTTTCATCATCGACAGCCTTCAGTAGATCTCGCACAGCAGCTGGCAGAGGAAGACTTTTAGAAAACTTTTGTCGACGATGGAGACAAAGTAGTGATATTTCTGGATCTGATGATTCTAATGCGCGGTGGAAGAGATCTATCATGGTTCTTTTCCTGTCCATTTGCCGGCAGTGTAGCTCTGTCTCTACGCCAAAGTGTATTTCAAGATTCGGCTGCTTGTTCGGAGAGCATACCTACCGGAAGGGGATTGGAATCGATGATCTCTTGACCGTGCACTAGAATTTTGTGAACAGTCACCGTCATTGGATGCCACCCATACCCTGCGACACATTTATCTGCAATTGCCCTGCAGTGGATACCAAATTTAGTGGAGTTTTAAGCGTTGTATGCTTATTCGAGTTTAGTGTATCGGTAGGTACCTACTCGTAAATGAAACTACTTAGGTTGGGCAGAAACGTGAACCGAACTTGACTGATCTGAACTGTTGTTTATTTCTAAAAAACACCCTACTTATATACACTTAGGCACTAGCAACTATTTACAATATACTGATCGACCAATAGCGACGCGCCGTAGTGCGAGCCGCGTGCGGGGCGCGGGATGCTGTGTTGCACACGGCACAATTCGTCGTGAAGGCATAAATATGAGTCGTGCGCCGTTCGCGGTCCTCCCCCTCCCCCTCGTCCGATCACCATGTATGGCAAGCCGACTCCCTGGGAGAAGCAAGCCAAATACCTGGGGGTCATCCTGGACAGCCACCTCACCTTTGCTGAGCACATAAGGCAGGCCCGTTCTCGCGCCGCCTTCGCTCAGGGAAGGCTTCATTATATCACGACCGCCCGTAGCAAATTGTCACTCAAGTGCAAATTGCGACTCTTCACCGCGGTCATCCGTCCCATCATGACGTACGCTTGCGCCGTCTTTGCACACGCAAAGCCACGTCATCTCCACAGGATGCAGACGCTCCAAAACCGTTTCCTGCGCAAAATCACGGGTGCCCCCTTCTACGTCCGAAATGAGACTCTACATGTAGATCTCAAATTGCCCACCATACAGCAGTTCATGAAACGCATAGCCAAACGTTTCTTCGACACTGCTGTAAATCACCGTAACCCCCTTATCGCATCGGCCGCCCGATACGAACCCTCCCGCATCTCCAAGGTACGCCGACCGAGGCATACCCTCGTCACGCCCGACGACTCTACCACTCTCCTCCAAGAGAGTCGCAAAGAGACCAGCACTCTTCGCAAACCACGACCGCCGTCCTTCCGCCCTCGCCGCTGAGGCCCGCCGCGACGTCCCCGTCAAAATCCGCCCCGACCCTTGCTCGAGCCAGCCCGCGCCGCTGAGCCTGTAGTCTTAAATTGGCCCCTTAATAAAAATTCCAGTTCGATCCAGCCCATCCCTAGCTATCCTCTCCCCAGCGACGCCCTAAGCCGAGACCCGTACCCCACAGGGGGTGCCCTTAGCGTGTAGTCGCTTAGTTTGTAAGTTTTTTATAAACCCTGGCTGGAGGCTTTAATATTATACATGTGTATGCGCCACCTATTTTCGTAAAAAGTGTTTTAATATGAATTTTTAGTATTATTAAGAATTTATTAATATGAATTGTTAGTATTATTAAGAATGCCTATGATAAAGAAAACAAGCAGCTGATTTTAGGTAATAAAAACTATGTCACAAAATGTCAAAATAGTGACAACCCTAACACAAATTTTCGAAAATCGTTTTCTCGAAACCTACGCCCAAATTGAACGTGATATTTTTGTTGGTGATAAACTTTAGTATAACGAATCTATTTGTATCAGACTCAGATTCTACTTCAAGCTAAAACATAAAAAAATACAGATTTTGAGAAAAAAAAACTTTGTTCGCTCTGTTATCATTTTTGGTTAAATGAANGGGTGATAAACTTTAGTATAACGAATCTATTTGTATCAGACTCAGATTCTACTTCAAGCTAAAACATAAAAAAAATACAGATTTTGAGAAAAAAAAACTTTGTTCGCTCTGTTATCATTTTTGGTTAAATGAAATCGAACAAAATATGCGCCTAGACCTGCTTCATAAAAGTGCAATACAAACAAAACTCAATTATATACAGTTGTTTTTTGACGAATTATTTTCAGTATTTTCACCTTGAAGGTCTCAAGAACATGATTAAAAAAAAAAGTAAGTAGACAAAATTGACACATAGGACTTCTTTTCGTACATTTGTAATGAACTATTGAGTTAAAATATTCAATAAAAAGCTGATGTCACTTTTTTGAGTCTCAAAAAACACTGTGCCTAGCTATTACACGCGCCTCTATTAGCGAAGTTTAGAAATTTTATAAGATCGACACTTGCAGCGTTGCCAACACCAATTTATCAAATTTCCCGCAAAATCTAAGTCAAATTCCCCAATTTAAGGACAAAACTTTTGTGACCAACCTTTTTCTAGATGGAGTAAACTTGACACTGCCGCACAGTATTTAATTACTTTCCATATTGCCATTAAAAAGTACTACATTGTTTGTATTTTTATGATTGCGGTTCTCTGCTTTAACATTTTGAAGGACACTAAATTTTGACTAAATATTTCGAACGCTGAAGAACCACCGAATGGCTCTCATTAAATGCCAAAAGACATCGATACCTACGATGGAATAGGACGAGTTCGATACCTACCGAAAGGATTGGCCCGACATAGCAAATTACAGACTTGTGTGAAAATGGGAGAGAGAGGCCTTTGCCCAGCTGTGGGACAAGATAGGCTAGATAGATTTCGAACTCATGGGACGAGCGATATAAAATTTTGAAAAAGGGAGTCATTCGCTATCCATGACTAACGTAACAAAAATGTTAAGATAAGTATCTTGATTTCTTGATTCTGACTTGGCCCGGACTATCGATATTCTAAATCTTCGCGTTTTCCCCGCATAATGCCAATCCCCAATCAACTTTAGATTCCCCAATGTTTGGGGAATTCGCCATAAGTTGGCAACGCTGTACGAAAAGTGTCAAAGCGTCGTCTTTCATAGCTTCACATATTGACAGTTAAATCTTTTACATCGCCAATAGGTATAGGTAGTAGTAACTCTGACAGTCTTGCTTGACTAGTTGTAGTTTACTAGTTGGTTATCTAATCTGTGGCAAATAAGTGCGTGAACCTATAGCGATGCGCCGATTTGACTTTTTCCTAACTCGAGTAACTCGAGTTGAAACATGTGCTAACTCGAGTTGCAACTCGGGTTGACTCGACTCGATCTTATGAAAGAAAAGGATTGATCGAGTCAATAAATAGTCAACTCGGCGTATCGCTCAGGTTGACTTGTTTACGGTCTGATTCGAATAACTCTAGTTTAATAACTCGACTCGCCCATCACTAAATTTGAAAAGTCAGCGCATGCAGGTACTGTTTCTTACTTTGGTTGCTAAAATATTAATATATTTCCGCCACCTAAATCGAACCCTTATTTTTCATAGGTAATGGCGGTTTCTGTTAGAGGTCTTTTAAAAAACATCAGGTGTTCNCGTAGACAGACTATACTCCCTCTACGTTAATATATTTCCGCCACCTAAATCAAACCCTTATTTTTCATAGGTAATGGCGGTTTCTGTTAGAGGTCTTTTAAAAAACATCAGGTGTTCAAATTATATAACATTTAATTTTCGCAACATTACGACTACTTCAGCAAACATGGAAAAAGCATTAGAAAATTTAAAAACAAATCCATATTACGAAAAGTACGCAGCACGAATCGCAGATCTACAAAAAACCTCACCTGAAGAGTTTATGCAAAGAGTAGAAGTTCAGCAGAAAACTAAGGAAGAGGAGAAGAAGAAAAAGTTCGCCTCTGTCGATACCAGGTTCGTAAGCCTTCCGGGTTTTGTACTATTGAAAGTATAGCGCCTACTTCCAGCTCTGAGCACGCAGCTCCGCCTCTAAGACGACCCTCTGACGCCTATTTTATCTAATCCAATAACGTCCATCAATGCAGTAATCATCATAATTGGCAGAGGCCTGCACTCCAGTGCTGAAATAAGTAAGACCCTTATGGTACCCATACTTGTGTATAGGCCATTTCCCTTTTGTGCCATGCAATATTAATTTGTTTTCAGACAATTCTCATCAGTTTTAAATCCAAAAAAAGCCAAAGAAGAAATTTCTGACTGTAAGGAGAAAAGACTTGGTGATATATTCAAATTAGATCTTGTTAAGGATAAAGATGCTACAGAGATCCAGACCATTTGGGAGGAGTATCACAAGAGCAAAGAAGTGATTTCAGCAGTCATTCCAAAGGATATATTCTCAACCTTGCAACAGTACATGCAGCAGTGCCCCACTTTCCTGTTTCCACTGCCTCGCTCCCAGGGCTATGAGTTCTTCATGTGCCAAAGTTATGGCCACACTGTACACTTCACACCTCTCCTTGCTTACCAGGTTTGTAAAATTGAGTCAAATCATAATACCAAATATCCAACTTGAAAAACCCTATAGCTCAATAGCAAATATACATTTAATATTATATTCCCTTTTAGGGTTCCATATCCGAAGGTAACTCAGGGGATTGCCGTTGTGGTCCGTCCGTCCATTTGACCATCCGTACGTCTGTCTGTCCGTTCATCTGTTCGCAACATAAAAAGCTATAACAATTAATAATAAAAATTAAATCAAAATTGGAGGATGCTCCTATTCATGAAACAGGTTTTTTTTCTTCGGTTTATGGTACAGAACCCTTTGTGTGAGAGTCCGACTCGCACTTGGCCTGTTTTCACTTTTGCTTACATTATAATGTATGTGTTTACATTTTTTAAATCTCTTAGTACTTTTGATGACAGGAAACTAGAAATGGTTCTATACATTTCATAAGAAATAAATGGAAATTCATAAAGCAACATTTTATTCCATAAATAACTAACTAACTATATACACTAGAAATAAAAATAATAACTTCATAAAGTAGTTTATACAAAACTAAAATGGAATATCATGTTCATTTCAAGAATAATTACATTATTTATTTAAATATTGTGAAATGCTGATGAAGATGATGTTTTTTCTAATGGCTTAGGCTATCAGCCAGTACACTAGAGTGAGTGTACAAGTTTTGAGGATAAAATTTAAAAATCTTTGTTAAATATCTCGACATTGACTAACATGTTGACTCGTACATATTAGTGCTCTGTTGCCACAGGTGCACAAGGAAAACGCGCCGGAGTGCCTCACCATGGTGCACTACACAGAGCTTGCTGACAAAGGGCTCATCCTCATGCGCGGTGAATTCGACAAGGTAATACTTAAGTGGGCGGTATTACATTTACAGTCTTCTATCACAAAAGAAATGTTTTTCAAGTGGATGTCTGATGTATGTCACTTTCTCCAGCAAATTCTGAAACTGGGTTGAAATTCATAAGATAAATTTGTTAGGGCGCCCTGAGTAAAACTTGATGAATGGATTTTGAAAAATACTGGTGCAGTCGGTGATAAGTCATTGAACAACTAAGACAGTGCGGACGATATTTGCAAGGATAATTTATTAGGCATTTTTAGAGCAATATCAAAACTGAATTTGCACAGGAGGCTAACTAAAGTGCTCTGACCGAGAATGTCAGTATAAACTTTCCTCCGATTGTGCGAATCTATGGGACAATCGCGTTTTCACGGCTCATCAAAAATATGTCAATTGATAGCTGGTGTCATCTACCCAATCCACCAATGTTCGGCTCGCAGTGATACCTCACATTGTGCTAGGAGGCCCTTGATCATAAAAGTGTGACAACCATTGATCTAAGAATTCAAAAGTCGTCAGCACCTTCAAACATCAAAGTCACTGAATCGGTTTAGCCACACAATAAGGAGAACATTTCAACATTCAAATGTTGATTTAAAGAAACTTATTTGAAATCGCATGCAAATACAACGTGTAACAGAATAAACGCAATACCTCTTAAGAGGTCATTGTACTCATCATTATGATCAACTTTTACTATGGGACAAACCCCGAAATCGCGAAAAAAATATTATCTGTTCAGTACATTTTGTTGAGTTTTGCGCACTGAAATGTATGGAACATCTGATTTTTTTTTTCGCGTTTCTTTGCCACAAAGGTTCCCTTTGAAGATCATAATAGGTGGCTTTCCGTCTCGCTCATCCAAGTAACAGAGGAGTTCAAAGTGGCTCTGTTATACCCATATAAACATGGTTCATCGGTCGCCGCAATTTTGAAAAACAAAAACAAATAAAATGGCGTCCTGGTAACTATGCCACAAAGGTTCTAACCCCCTTTCATACTTTGCCATCCCCTTTCATTATTTTAAGGGTTGAATTTCAGAAAATTCTGAAAGGTGTTTGATTAATCATATCAAAGAGCATTGAGAGTTTCAAGTAAATCTGACCTCAAATAAAAATGTTTCATACAAACTTTGCCATCCCAAATCACCTTCTTAGTGGTTTAATTTACGAAAAGCTCTTTCAAATTCGATTTATACATCGTAAAGGAAACGGCTGTGTAACTTTCTGGGTCTGGGCCTGGGTGTTGATATGAAACCTTTAATTACTTGGTGCCAAGTTTCAAGTCGTTGATCCAAGAATCACATACCTTCAGCAAACTTTTAAACCCAAATAATACGAGAGTATTCCCTCTGCAATGAAAGCATTTACATAACACAATACAATTTGTTTATTCTTTCTTGTGCAGAACTTTTTGCGTCGGGGGTTAAAAAAACAGTTTCTTTCGATAGTGTTAAAATCAAAAGTAATTGATTCAAATTCGGCTGAGTGCCAGCACTTTTTGAACGTCAAAGTTATACATAAAGACAGTCCCCCAAAATGCCCGCTCGTTACCACTCCCCAGTGTTTTAGCTGGGAAGAAGTGGCGCAACAAACTCCCCAGCCAGTCAGTCTTCTAATTAAGGATTGATATATTGATAGAGTTATGAAACGCACCCCGCGTTTCATAACGTATAAACTCGTTTGGTCTTATTTCATTTTATTATCGTTCAAAAGACAAAATCAACGTGAGATATAGGTACCAACTGTTGATATAATTTCTTTAATATAACATTTATTTCTTCTAAAACTTATGTAGTATAACGTTGTTTGATATAAAGTTTATGTAATCGAAAATCATTAGGTCTAACGTTTAATATNACGTTGTTTGATATAAAGTTTATGTAATCGAAAATCATTAGGTCTAACGTTTAATATAATATAAAAAACGTCATTATGGTTAACACCCCGACTCGGATAAGTTAGGTTAGAAAGCTAAGGCGGGTATAGTTTTGAGTCGTATACTCGTATGTGTTCGAAACGCTTGAGTCATGGGGTCCGACTACACGTCTCCTTATCAAACATTTCTTGCCGGCTGCGTAGCCTGGGCTGGCTCGTCAAAGAATTTGTATTGCCATTCAACGTGGCAATGCTTGGCAGCATGGAAATCCACATGGATGTGCTCCATCCCGGGGCTGGCGCATGGGTCTATCAGATTACCAACAGTACCGTCTTTCTAATACTCTTTCAAATCCATCCAAAGGTTGTCTTGAAAAGATCTATGGAGTTTCTTGTCCGTTCTTCTCCATAAGAATCTACCTTTCCGAATGGAGAGTAGAGTC
>NDFZ01003374.1:1960-27287 GCA_002192655.3 Mamestra configurata
AGATATTTGACTTCATTTGTGGGAATCAGCGAAGGACAATGGCACACATCAACATTGCAGCAATCATGGGCAAACAAAGAGTGCGAGGGAGCTGAAGAAGGGGTATTTCTCATAGAAAAAGGTATGAACATGGTTTTTTCTGCGTTTAAAGTCAACAGATTGCACTTAAACCAGTGACACACAGTGTTAAACCCCACCTGCGCTATTTTATAAACCTCTTCCCAACTGTCAGCTGAGAACAAGATGGCAGTGTCGTCCGCATACGAAATGATTTTACCACCCTCTAGACGAAGATCACAAAGGTCATTTAAGTAAGCTAGGAAGAGGGTGGGTCCCAATATACTGCCTTGCGGGATACCATGAGTAATAGGTAGGTCACCACTAGTAATGTCACCAATTTTAGTGCATTGACAGCGATTTGAGAGGTAATCCTCCATTAATTTTAGCTGATTACCCCGGATTCCCAGCTTGTCCAGCTTTGTAAGGAGCAGTGGTATTGAAACAGTATCAAAGGCCTTCGCCAGATCCACAAAAATGTCTATTGTTTTTTTGCCACTGTCAACATTCCTTACCACATGATCAACAAGCTCGTGGACCGCATCACACGTTGATTTTCCGGTTCTAAAGCCAAATTGGTTATTTGACAGTAATCTATTAGCTTCTAAGTATTTTATAATTCTACTGTTGATGATGCGTTCCAAGAGCTTAGAGATTGAGGGCAGTATAGAGATCGGCCTGTAGTTTGAAACTTGATTTTTATCGCCAGTTTTATAGATAGGTAGGATCACTGATTTCTTTAGTACCGTAGGAAAAGTGCCTTCATGTAGACATAGGTTAAAAATGTGAACTAACACCGGGACTAAAACGAGTCTATTTTCTTTTAAGAGGTGGTTAGGGATGGAGTCCCATCCTACTGAACAGACACTTTTAAGATCCAGAATCAAGCGTTCCACTTCGTCCTCATCAGTGTCCAACAGAACAAGAGACTTTAAAGACAAGGTTGATTGCATTGAGAGATCATTAACGTGTGATGGATTCTCACAGACTATAGTCTTTTCAGCCAAAGTCTTGCCAACCGAAACGAAGAACTCATTAACACCTTCCACCGATATTTTTGGGAAAGCCCTGTTTATTAATTCCGTAGCCGTACTTTTAATTTTAGTTGTGTTTGTGATATTTTTTATTGCGTCCCAAAGTTTTTTATTGCTATTACCAGCTGCCTTTAAGAGATTAGTGTCATACGCTGATTTAAGTTTTTTAATTAGCTTACTGCAAAAGTTTCTGTATCTTGTGTATGTGAGTTTAAGAGTTTCATTGGCAGGAGACCGTCTCACTTTTTATGTAGATTATCCCGGTGTTTCATACAACGCAACAAGCCAGGGGTCACCCACGGTTTGATAATTCTGGTTCTCCTTGATAACTTTACCGTGACGGAGCTATTGGTTATGGCCTGTTGAAGAGTTGTGACAACGTATTCCATTGAGTAATTAGCAGAGTTTGTACTAAGAATTGGGTCCCAGTTAACATTAGCTAGTTCTGTGGAAAGTTTTTCTTTATCGATTTTATTTAATGTACTGTAGGTGAAATTTCTATTTTGTTTATATTTAAGGCTCAGCAGGACCGCCTGATGATCCGTAACGGTAGTTTGTAACACTATGGTAATAGCTGGGTTTTTAGTTTTTAACATCACGTGATCCAGGCATGTCCTGCCATGTCTCGTGGGGAGAGTATGGGCTGGTAGAAGGCCGTGGAAGGAACAGAGATTTAAGTACCCGGTTTTTGCCACCGTGATTTGATCAGGGCATATATTAATGTTAATATCGCCAATGATAGAAATATTTTTGAATGGAGATAAATCTCGCAAAATATTGTTGAGAGATTGCAGAAAGTTGTCGATATTTTTGTATGACGGAGATCTATACACGGCAAGAATAGCTGTTTCCTTGCCAATTTTTATAATCAAACAGTTCGAGTCCTGACAACTGGGTTCTTCTACAATAACATTGAGGTTCGATTTAATGAAGACGGTTACACCATCATTTTGTGCAAGCACCTTCTTAGTTGAATATGATATGTACCCGTCCAGGTTTGGAACAAAAGGACAACAAGATAACCAGCATTCCGTTAGGACAACAATATCACACTCAAATTTAAGTCCATTCAACATAGTCAATAGATTATCAAAATTTGCGGAAATGCTACGTATATTTTGGGTAATAACAGTGAGACTTTCTGCGGGGTGTTTTATGGTTTTATGGCAGTCATCAACATCACAGACCATGGATTCAGAGACAGATAACTTGTCAATTTCTAAGGTAACGTCGTCCATTTAGTGGGAGATATACAGAGCGTATGATCATGCTGGATAAAACAAATGTTTTTTTTATATACGAGGGCTATATTATCGTGTCTGTTATCTTCATTATTTTCCACAATACAAATTGCTGGACAAAATATGTAACTATGAAGGAAACTCTTTATACAATTTTTTTGTTTAGACTTCATATAAACAAGCATTATATAATGTGGGAAAGTATTTTGAAACCGAAAAAATATATTGAATTGTGTAGTGTATAGTAGTTTAGAGTTATTAAATTTAGATTGCATAAACTTAAAGTAACATATAATATTGAAGTTGTACATTTAAAACATTTCCGATTTTTTTCACAGTGTCTGCAAGTACCTGTTTATTTTCATTTGTTGATTTTGGAACGTTTCTAATCTCTAATTTAATAGCACAGGACTGTCTTTCCAAGTTTTCTATCTTGTTTTCAAGTAGTTTGATGAGGTATAAAGACTCCACTGTCCGTCTGTATGTCACCAGGCTCTGTCTATCTCATGAACCGTGATTGCTAGATAGTTGAAATTTTCACAGATGTATTTTTGTTGCCGCCATAACAACAAATAATAAAAATGAAATAAAAATAAAAGTGTTTTTTCGGCTCTTGGTGTGGAAACCTTCGTGTGCAAGTCCGTCTTGCACTTGGCCAGTTTTTAATGTTTGCCTGGTTACTCAGTCGTTTAAGGGTTATTATATAAGTGCACCGCTGCACTATGGATCGTCTTGAACATGCTAGCTGGAAAGAAATATTTTTTGCGATTTTTGGTTCCCGGGGGCTTTCTTATAGCCTGTTATGACTATCTAATTTCGTTTTGGTCTACCTACGGGGACCCATTTCGGAGGGGAGAGTGAGTGATGTTTATAGACTACGTAATAAAAATACTTTTCATAAGTACTTAAAAATAACTATATAATTATGAAAATAAAGTAGGAAAACAAACAACTATGTGCTATCTGCACGGTTACAGATCCAAGCTATTAGTGGCACATAGCAGGTAGTCACATAAAAGGTTTAGCAGGAAAAAATTCCGACAACTCTCTACTTTTTGGTGATGAAGAAGTTTCAGTCACAGCATTGCACACTTTACCGTCAATCATCGTGAAAAGTAGTTTGTGCTTCACGGTTACATCTTTATCATCAACGTTACATATTGTCGGCAACATTTGGTCTATTGCCTCCCTGACTTTATTCGTTTCTGCAACTGTAAAATCAGTAGTTTCCTTGGAGAAAATAAACTTAATAGGTCAACAATACGTAGTGGAAGATGGACGAGGATTCTGCTAAGCAATACCACTTTCATCGTGCAATTGAAACGGCACAAAAGAAAACACAAACAAGTATTCATCAGTGGCTTCATTACTGGAGAATTTTTGTATAAGTATGTTGTTTTAGTGCTATGACCGGAACTGCGTTCACAACCCCACTTGCTCATAAGAGTGAACCATGTCCTACGAGATGAAGATTTGAGAATATCATGCTGCGCAATAACTAAACGTTCAACTGTTTTATTTAAATTGCTTGAAGTTTAATTTCTGCGTGAGTCTCATCCACAAATAAATCATCCTCGAGAGGGTCCGGCTTCCCGGGTCTAAAATAGATATTAAATAGGGGAATAAATGGCAAAATTTGAATTTGGTGATAAACAATAAAAAATGTAGCTGTAACTTGCCAACTTGTTAACCGACTTAAACAAAGGAGGAGGTTCTCAATTCGACTGAATGTCGAATCGTCGATCATTCCGCCAACATCTGAGGAGACTCCTAAGGTGATCCTATTGGCACCAAGACAGAATGTGATGATGGGATCCCAGGAAAATCGAGGGCAACCCTCAAATTTTAGAGGCACATACAATGCTTTCTAACGCAATTCAGATAATTGTGCAACATCTTATCTTGCTGAGCTGATGATGGAAGGTATAAGTCAAGATCTGATGCTGAGATATTTTCGCCAATTGTCAACCGATTTGGATGATTCTTTTGTTGTTTGGAAGAGTAGGTATTTTTACAAACTGGTTCCGTTTCAATTTGGTGAGGTAGGAAACGTAACTCTTCAATAAATGATAGCAAATCACCTGGGATTGCTGAAATAGCATATCTGTTTATTGTTTACAACCAGTTCATTATATAACATCACGCCGGTACGCTGTGAAGGGGTACGCAGATGCAAACTAGTATTAACTTAACTTAATAGATAACCCCAAAAATATGTTAATTCAGATTAAGAACTGAATATATATATTTGTATAACTTTATTGTTTATTTATTATTTTTGCGTTGGGTTTAGTTATAGCTATAGTCGGTGTCAAAATACGAAAAAACAACCAAATACATTGACTTCTGAAATTAAAGTTATTTTATACTTTGTAGTGTTTTTCATTTGGAAATCGGTTGTTTTCCTTTCTAAAATAAGATAGTACTTACATACCTTTAACTTTAATGTTCATCACTAAATCATACCAAAATCACTTTTAAAATCACTTTCGTAAGTATTCGCGTGGAATGCAAAATTGCTAATGATAATCAGTTTACTTACCCATTTCTTTTATACTTACCTGCGCCACTTACTGAGCGCAGGTAAGTGTTCGTGGGTTTTGTCTATAATAGTAGAAAGAATTTTCGGCATTTTCGATACTGTATTTTGTCCAGCTAGCATTTACTACGAACTATAGTGCGCCGTCTTTGGAAGCTCAAGGTTACCAAGCAAACGAACAACACATCTCACATGCAGGACATGCAGCTGGATAATCCGTGCCTGATGATGGGACGAGCTTCTTCTTCATAAGTTAGTACGGGCCGGGCACACCATTTATGCCCGGAGGCATAATTAGTTTGGTTTACTTGTTAATGCTTGAGTTTGTCTATTTCTGATGGCTTTGTGGAGTGCGAGCTACCAAGTGTCAATTAATTTCATTTAATTTGATTTACAGTTTGAATATTTTATTTTCTGTGTCATGTATTGTAAAATACTTTGCATACTATTGTTTAAATTCATGTTTTTAAAAGCTTAACAGACAGGTGTGTTGCTGGGGAGTTTGTTGCGCCACTTCTTCTTCCCAGCTACAACACTAGGAAGTGGTGACGGGCGGGCGTTTTGGGGGACTGTCTTTATGTAGAACTTTGACGTTCAAAAAGTGCTGGCACTCAGCCTAGTTTGAAAAAATGACTTTTGAATTTTGTTTTTTTTAATTTAGTGTCAGTGAAGCCAGAAATGCACAGGTGTGGTGCGTCTCGGCGGCGGCGGCGGTTGAAGTCCTTCAAGTGCCGCTGTCTCCGGTGCCGCGTATCGTGAGTCGCGTCGTGTCGCGCTGTCGCGTCGCGTCGTCGCACTGATTCAACACGTGCGCGACGTGTCAGCGCGCCGCCCTTCGTGTATCGGCTTACAACCACGACATACCTAACATATTATTTACACAAAGTCACGCTTGTATTCCTCGAAGCAGTAAGCATAAGTAAACGTTCTTAAAACCTAGATTGTGTATCGTATAATAGAGGGTT
Organism: Mamestra configurata; assembly: GCA_002192655.3. Classification (NCBI taxonomy): domain Eukaryota; kingdom Metazoa; phylum Arthropoda; class Insecta; order Lepidoptera; family Noctuidae; genus Mamestra; species Mamestra configurata. Next base: position 7,797 of record NDFZ01003374.1, read on the forward strand.
ATGCTATAAGTGGCCATCATTGGAGTACCAAATCTTGAATCTAAGCTGCCACTGAAAAAATCCAAGTACAAAATCACCGCAGCACCGCTCCGCTGCAGTGTGCAGTGTGATGCTGATTGGTCGGCGGCGGCGCGGCGCGACGCTCTGGCGAGATGGATGGCCGCAAATGGCTTTTTAATCTGCGAGAGATCGCGCCGCGCTGCGACGCGGTTGAGCGACGGGCGACGTGATGCTCACAGACTCCCCCTCTACACCCCCGTGGGTAGCTGAGCCACACTCTGTTATGTAGGATTTGCTTACATCTCGCTGATGGCCGTTCCTCCTTTGTATGTCGTAATTTTTCTACCTATGCTAAGTATGCGAGTTTCGGTTATTTTCTGTTGCGTGTTTTATGTGAGTTGCCAGAAATATATGAATCACACAGCGAACTACTCTCATTATTCGCATCGCTCCAAGCTGTCCCTTCCTCGTGTCTAGCAGCTTACACGGGTAGTTCCACTGCGCTCCAGAAATGCATTCCACTACGCTCCAAGTTTTATTACTTACATAGATTATTTCAAAAATCATAAGTAGGTATCAACATGGTTCCAAAGCGCTCCAAAATAAAATAAATTGAGGCAGCATAAAAGGCAAACCATAAGTTGTTTGTTACAAGAATAGAAATAAGTACTAAAGAATAATAATTTATTTTCAGTTGTTTCGTATCATTTATTAAACCTTTAAATATAACATTTAGGAATACACCTACGTTATGGACAAACAGGCCAATACGCGATGTCTCCCCATCCCGTCAGTCAGCGCGTCAGAGTCACACTGTGACTGCACACTGCGGGACACTGCCTCGTGGTCCTCGCCTCGTATTTACCAAACGACGAGTCTATCGGTTATATATTTATGACAAGCGACAAGGACCGATGTTATTGGAACTCAATCTGGCTGTTTAGAGATAGCTCGCTCAGGTATGGTTATAGATTGTCAAACAACAATACTCCGCCGTTCATTGCTTTTATTCTTATTAGACACGTTTGGTTGCGGAAGAGGATCATGTATGCCCACAAAAATCACTATTCAATGTATAATGCTTCCGTGAAATATTTTAGTGTCAAATAAATGATTGATCCCTGACCGGCCACTTATTATTCGCCACGTGTGCATGTCGACACGCTCCGTGAGCTCACATACGGCGCGCTTCGTGTACATCGTGCTCTATACGGCGAGTACTTTCATCGTGCAATCGTTGTCAACTGTCCAAAGACATCGTTAAGCATCCAATTGTCGCGTCGCGTCGATTAGCTCGGGGTAGTTCTGCTGGAGATTTTCGTAGACAATGAAGAATGACTGCTGTCGATACGATCTTGATCGTTAGTGATACAAAGGGGAACACACTGATAGAGAGATATAAAGCACTCAATCATTATAATATTTTAGTGGTCCCAGCGACCTTCGTACCGCCTAAGAATAAATTTTTGCCGTGTTTTGTTTTTGTCATGAATCAGAAATGGCGTTGAATTCGAAAATGATTTTTGAACCAACATTTTTTTGTCTTTAATTTTTGACACCTGTCGAATAAATAGAACATTGGCACCATGTTCGACGATACTACTTTCCGCCTCGCTGCCTGCCTGCGTCTTGGCGCTCCTTGTTGTTCTCCTCATCGCTGCCACTGAGGCGAAGTTGTCAACTGCCTCGGACACCACGGCCTGACATGCAGTCAGCGCGGGTCGCATAGCGCGGCACGCGAATCTTAACGACATCATCCGACGAGCTCTTGTTACCGTCGTCGTTCCGGCTGTGTTAGAACCCAATGGCCTGGCACGCGACGATGGCAAGAGACCGGAGGGCATGTCGTTATTTCCATGGAAGATGGGTAGGCCATTAGTGTGGGACGCTACTTGTGTCGATACTCTTGCGCCATCCCATCTTCCTAGCTCTTCGTGCTGTGCTGGCGCTGCCGCTGCGGCTGCAGAGAACCTCAAGCGGTGGAAATATAATAAACTTGTTGGTAGTTATATCTTCGAGCCGTTTGGGGTTGAAACTCTCGGATCTTGGGGACCTAGTGCACATAACACATATATACACTTCACGTGACCCAAGGGCTGGCTTTTACCATGGTCAAAGAATAAGCATTGCCATACAACGTGGCAATGCCGCCAGTCTTTTGGGTACACTTCCAGTCGACAGCGACGCGGATGAATTTTTTGACGCCATATTTTAGGGTTAATTTAGTTAGGAGTTTTTATTTTTATTTCTAGTGTATATTGTTAGTTAAGTATTTATGGAATAAAGAACCCATTTTTCCAATGTTTTAATAGTTAGCTGACCCGGCGAACTTTGTACCGCCACAGAATCAATAAATGTTGTGTTAACTTTACAAAATAAAGTTTGCCGATATAGGCTATCATAATAATTCTGGTTTATAACTACTGTCAACTGATTTGCAGGAAAACAACTTCTTTCCATATTTTCTCATCGGGACCGAGTTGATTCCGGGATTCGGATCGGACGTAGTGCGCAACCGCTCTAAGGGCTCTTCCTTCCTTCTCCTACACTTTCTCTGGTCCCACAAATATTTCAAAACCAAAATTAGCTTCGACATATTCCTGATCTGCAAGTACTTGTGAATCTTTACTGAGCACTCTTTAGTACTCAGCCAGCAGCAGTTCGGAATTTCCACTTTCTCTTCGGTCTCCGCTTTTTCTCGCATTTTTTCCATATTTTCTCACCATACAAACCTTCACTAAATCTGTGTTGTCAAGCAGCTGGTTTGCCTCAACATTCACGTGTCGATGAAGTCTACGTTCGTGGGCTTCGGCAAATTTTTGGATAATGGTGGTGAAAAATTCCAATTTAATGTCACGGTGCAGGTCGTCATTTTTTATGTACCAGGGTGCATTGACAGCATCCCTGAATACTTTATTTTAATTGGCATCAGAATATGCTTGTATAGGGTTATTTTATTATGTATTGATAGACAGAATTTCCTTCCGAGTAACCAATACATACTTTTATAACGTATATCGAGTTCCTGTCTTTTCTTTTTGACATGAGGTTTCCAACGCAACTTGGCGTCGATAGTTATGCCAAGGTATTTGGCTGTATTAACATAAGGTACTTGCATGCCATTGATGTAGTTTGGTTGATAGTCCATGTCCATGTCAGGCTTGTGAAGTCAATGTGAATTGATTTTGACTCATTCAGTTTGATCTTCCATTTTTGTGTCCAGTCATAAACTTTGTTTAAAACTTTTTCTACTGCTTCTCTGTGGCTTCATCCGGTAGTCATAATTGCAGTATCATCTGCAAAGGTCGCAAAGGTGTTTTTTCCCAGTTCTGGAAAGTCACATGTTTATTACAAGTACAAAATTGGGCCTACATTTCCTTGAGGTACACCAGCTTTTATAGCTTTTAGCTCGGAATATGCGTCCTCCTGCCGTATTCTAAACATTCTGTTAGTGATATACGACTCTAGGATATCTGCAAATTCTGGTAGCATGCGTCTGAGCTTGAATATTAGACCCTTATGCCAAACTTTGCCAAAAGCTTGCGCGACATCTAAAAACACGGTGGCACAGACTTCCTTGTTTTCAAGCATTTTTATAATGATATTAGTTATTCTATGTAGCTGATCTATTGTTAAGTGTTTTTCTCTAAAGTCAAATTGAAGATTTGAAATAAGATCTTTATCTTCTATTATTGATTTTAACCGTTTCAATAACAGTTCTTCGAATAGTTTTGGTAACACGGGCAACAGAGAAATAGGTCTATATGATGATACTTCATGGTGGTCTCCCAGGCTTTGCAATCATAATGACTTCAGCAACCTTCCATGACTTAGGTACATGCAGCATTAATAAGCTTGGTCAGCTTTACTATGGCTTTGCGAGGGAGGTGTTTTAGAATTTCACCTGTAATGAGGTCGTAACTCGGAGACTTTTTCGAGCTAATGTTACTATGAATACGTCTCCACCTCCTCGATGACGCGCCAGTCGACGACACGCGGTGACAGAGCAGGGCTGGCGAACGAAATGTCCACCACGGACTCACCCTGTATCCGCACGCACGTGGGGACAGAACCCCGGTTTAGGACGATTAGGCCTGTCTCCAGAGCCCAGTCCTCCACCATCCTCAATTTTACACCCTAAAATGTACTTTTTGCAATAGATTTTGTTGACATCTTCGTCAATATTAAATTATAAAACGAACATGTTGAGTGACTACTTTTTCTATTTTCAGTCCTTGTGTTGTTAGATCGTTTTTGATTTGATCAGGTTCGCAAGAAGAATGTAATTTCTCCACAACAACTCTAATTGGTCTAGCTTGCTTATTGTCGTACGAATGCCAATGGTAGTCTTTTTCTTTTAAAAATCTGGCAATTACTCTATAAGAGTCTTCTGTTTTTGTCGTTAACCTTTACACAATCCCCATTCATAATTTTTGCGATAAATGATTCAGCTGTCATTGTTTCAGTTAGCAAGTTGTAGAACGTTTCGTAGTTCTTAACTGCGTCTATTATGATTGGCGGTGGTGGAGGCACTTTTTTGACGAAAGTCTCTTTCTTTTTTTTTTTTTGTTGGGCGCTTATTACGGGTTGTTGTTTTGGAGAGCAGGAGGTATTAGCTTCCTCTTCTTCCTGCTCTTGGCTCTAAACCACTCAGTCTCTTTAGCGAGTTCATCCTCGTCTGAGCAATATTCAACGTTACTTTTAGTACGCTGGGCAAATATTGTTTTGTAAGGGTTCTTTAGTTAAATTCTTTCCCTTCAAGCAATTTAATTCTCCTTGAAGGGCTTGTACTTGTTCCTGCAAGCTATTAATATGATCATTCAGATTACGTTCCATAAGTTGCAGGTTTTCTCTGTCCGTTTTCTCCTGAATGTAACAGTCATACAACCGCTTTTCCAGGTCAGTTTTAGTAGTTTTCTACATTTCTACAATGGCTACACAGTCTATTAAGATATAGACTGTGTAGCCATTGTAGAAAACACACACATGTAGAAAAGGGAGTTAGTGATAGCGTGACGGTTAACAGGACAGAATGGAAGAAAAAAACGTGTTGCGCCGACCCCAAGTAACATGGGATAACGGCAGGAAGATGATGATGACTGTGTAGCCAATATTTTTTTGCAAGGCGGGTTTAACACCTAAACATATAATAATTTATTTATTATAAACACTTCATTTCAAACCAGTGGCAGACGATGTTAAAGCCTTCCTGAGCATAGTTGAAGACCTCGTCCCATGTGTCTCCATGTATCATCAGAATATGAGGTAATTTTACAATTTTTGAGTTTAAGTTTGCAGGGGTTATATTGTTATAGCAGAGGAAGAGCGATGGGCCCAAAATACTTCCTTGAGGGACTCCGAAGGTGACTGGGCTCTCCCCGCTCACGGTATCGCCTATCTTTACTCTTTGCATGCAATTTGTGAGGTAGCTTTCAAAGAGGAGCTTGGTCGCTAAAATAAAAAGTTTTTTACAAAAAAATACAACCGACTTCCATTTGGAAGTTTTTATTTGGAAGTCGGATATATTTTTTGTAAAATTTTAGTAGTAGTTTTTTTTTCACTTTTTAGTTGTCATACTCTAATTAACTGACGTCTTTTTGCTTACTTGGACGTAATTACATCTCCCAAGTAAGCAACAAGTAAGCAAACTGCTCAAAAATAAAAAGTGCTGGGCCAACCTGAATATTTTTTTTACGGGACCAAATGACAAGTATACCGTATCGAAAGAAAAAAGAATCACATGAATTTACAAATATAAAAAATACCCACCGAATTGATAACCTCCTCCTTTTTTGGAAGTCGGTTTAAAATATAATATTCGATTATATATCATTTCGCTAAAAGAACACGTTGATAGATAACATCTTAAGACCGGCTATCCAAATCTAATGAAGAATTTAGAAAAGAAAACTATCTCACAAAACCCTTGGAAACCTCGAAAGATTGGTTTACGTTAGCAAGACTATTTCAGTAAGAAAATGGTAAAATGTGTTAAATGGCAAGCATTTGAAGTGTAATGTAGCGGAGCGATCGATGCCCGCCTGTGGCACAACATCACAACAACGCGCAAAAGGTTCACTAAGAAGAAGGGGTACGGTCGCTCGCAAACCGTCACCGACATCGACAGCTTGGAAGCCTGAGCTGTCGGTATTGTTTCATCCGCCGTCTGCAGTGCACCTTCTGTCTGCACTGGCGCGAGGCGATGTACAGATAGGCTCTGCGGCGGCGGCGTCTCAGCGAGGCTGAGCGCTATTGCCACGCTCTAAAGCGCTACAGCGCTCTCAACCACCGCTTTATTAGCTTTCAACGTTCCATTTATCGGCTGCTGCGCCTCACAATCCACTAAACCACGCCAGGATTTAGCCATTTCTTTCTCGTTTCTGTCGGTTTTTACTTTTTAGACACATTTCTATTTTCCTCATTATTCTAGGCATGTGTTTTGCATATTATTTAACCGCTTGTTTTATTTATCGAAACCATAAGCATAAAACCAGTAGTTATTTCTTTTTTGAATACTTATAATACCTACCTATTGAATGGGTTCCTCCATAACGTCCATAATTGACACAACAGCTAGAAACGTTCCGTTTACCAACGACGTCTGATATTTACGGAAGAAGCTTTACATTTACAATGACGGTAGCCAAAGTGACAACGACATAAGCGACGAAGCATTCAAACGAGGCGTCATCATGTCAGATGTCACAAGAGAGTACGCGGGCGGGGTTGGGCGACGGCCGTGGCGCAGACTTGCAGTGATGCAGTGAGTGAGGCAGGCAGCAGCGACTAGCGCTGGCACTGGCAGTGACATTACAATTAGCTAGCGAGCATGTGACGGTAAGCAGAGGCGCGGCGCGGCGCGGCGGGGCGGCCCCTAAGGAAATCACCGCGCGACAATCTGCCGCTTCCGCGCCGCTGTCTGACGCGGGACTGTAGGCTCACAGGGTGACGCAAGACTTCATCACACTGATGTCTGATACTAAGACAACTGACATTGCCTATAAAACATATTTTATCTCCTTGACCAAATTGAATTTTGACTTATATAATTGATCCTTTTTACAACTATTGTCCAATTTATTAAAATTATTTATAATGATTAATAATTTAATTTTAATGTATTAATGTAATGATGATCCATAATTTTATAAACCATATTTGTACGCCGGAAACGGCAGAATATTATGATCTTAATATTATCCATATAACAACTTTGTACAATATTCTGACAAATAAATGCATTCTTCTTCTTCTTCTTCTAAGTAGGTACTTTGTCCGTTTTCATTCACAAGCAGTGGTTCGAAATATTCGCAGAGAATAAAATCCCAAAAAACAAATACTAGTTAACAAATAACAGAGTGGCCAGACTACAACATCCCATATTGACTATGAAGCCACTTCCATGCTAATAGGTAGTGACTAATACGCACCTACTCTGCAATTTAAAACTGCCTTTTCCGATCACTAAGTTTAGAGCTGGTTCTCGAGCGTAATTATCGTCACATTCTACTATTTTAGTCATTTTGAGTTCAATACACTTGGAACCATTTAATGTGTTTCAATCGATGCAAAAATTAAAGACTGACTTATCCTCGAAGAAATAAAAATAAAATTAGAGTTCTGAAAGGTTTAGAATAAAGATACTTAATTTTCATCTTCAACTTTGAATTTGAAATACTCGTATTAGCAAAGTGTTTGTTTCCTAAGGCGTCCGTTACACGCTCATGCAAACGTCAATCAATTCCAAAAGTCATGAATGTTATGATTGACGAATGATTGATAGGATGAAATTCAATCGACATTACCGTAAACTTAAAATAATCTAAAATATGGCGACGATAAATATTATTGGCTAATATACGGGATTCGAAAAAAGACCCATTCCGTAAACATATAAAAACCAGACCCATTCAATTAAAAGTCGTGAATCAAATATCCAAATTTTCGTCAATCAATTTCATGCAACCATCAGTCGCTGCATTACACGACAGGTTATCCGTCAATCACAGCATTGACTGTGGTTAAACTGACAGCAAAACCTAAAGTGTAATGGGCACCTTACAGTTACCGTAATCACTTGCAGGGCAAGTCATGGTGAGAGTCAACAGTTGAGGTGCACTTGGTAGGTATGTGTATCGCATCATACCCCGAATGACATTTAACTTTTCGTCTAATATTGACCTGCTACGAGTGCAAACCAATCCCTATGACGGTGAATTCTTTTTACCTCTTCGAAATAGGAACATAATATCGCGTTTTGACTCCATGTTATCTTTGCAAATGGGACGTTTCCAGAGATAATCAGGACTTACTTAGCGTTGGACGATGAAGCTCGAATAAGACGGTCGCTGAATTTAATCAAATTGTTTTTTACCAAGGTACCCACTTTACGAGCTTGGAAAGCCTTAAAATGGCTAAAGTTAGTTTATAAGTTAGGCAATATGTCAGAGGTCGAGGGGAGTCGGTAGAGTTTCAGCAACCTTAATAATAAGATGTGAAACTGCCTAAACACTTGATTAGTAAGAAAACACATAAAACAAAGAAGTCATTCAAAGCGTCGGAACAAAAGCGAGCCAATCCGCGCTAAGTTTTAGCACCAGTACCTGAATAATAGTACTAAAGTATATAAAAAAATTACGTCCATCACATCCAATATGCAAGTCTACAAATGAAAAAAATCTAATTCCGTTAGATACCTGAGTGTAACTATAGATGACAACTTAAACTTCAACGAACATATTATTAATAATGTCTCTAAAAGAATTCGTAAGCTAACTTATGTCTTTAAAAAGCTTCGACACGTAGCAAAATCAAAATCAAAAGTCATTTATTCAAATTAGGCTGAGTGTACTTTTTGAACGTCAAAGTTCTACATTAAGACAGTCCCCCAAAACGCCTGTGTCGCTTATTTTAGTGTATAATAAATATATGTTTTGCCTAATATATAAAATGTTTGCCAAAATGAATTGAGATGCTACCGTAAGAATTCCAATCTCTTTAAAAAGTTCCCTTAATAAAATTCTTGACCCAAGCTGATATATTGCTCGCACAGCACGTTTTTGTAAGACAAATATATTTTACCGGTAGATCGCTGTTAGGGGTGTCAGAAGTTTTACAGCCAGAAGAATGTAAAGATGTTTACTTGTTTCATCTCTTGATCATTATCATACTGCCCTTATTCTAATTGATTTGGCCCCAGTTATTCCTCAAGATGTCACACGTGTAATAAAAAAACCTAAGAAATAAAAAGAGCTTTGGCTATGATGGCATTTCAACCACAGGTGTAAAATTTGTTTCTAACTGTATAGCTGCGCCCCTTGTTCATATGATCAACGTCTGTATATACTCTGGGCTATTTCCAGAAAGTCTAAAAACAGTAATAATTAAACCACTATATAAAAATAATGACAAAGACAAAATGGCAAACTATAGACCAATTGCTCTAATTCCAATCTTCTCAAAGATCATAGAAAAAACTATCTATGAATCTCTCGACAATTTTCTAACAAAATACCACATACTATGTGACGAACAAAAGGGTTTTAGAAAAAATAAAAACATCAACATGGCTATTTTCGACTTTCTCCATAGAATAATGCCAAAAGTAGACTCTAAAATACCTGTATGTGTAATTTATGCAGATATGTCGAAGGCTTTTGACTGTGTGGATCACGATACCCTTTTAACCAAACTTCACGCATATGGTATTCGTGGCAATGTCCTTAATTTAATAAAAACGTACCTAAAAGGTCGTAGACAATGTACGGAAATATCGAGCCTGTGTTTACGAACTAGAAGGGAGTTAAAATCTTTATCGTCTTTTAGAGAAATAAAATATGGTGTCCCGCAGGGCAGCGTCCTGGGACCTTTATTATTTTTGTTATATATAAATGCAATTTTTATTTGCAGATGATAGTACATCAATTGTTTCATGTACCAATAGAGAATCATATGTAAATGATATTAACAAAACAATTATTAGTTTAATAAAGTGGCTTAACAATAATAATTTAGCTATTAATCTCCAAAAAACTAAAATCATGCACTTTTACCAACGAATATCTACAGGTGACTTGGATATAATCTAAAATGGTCAAAGTATAGACAAAGTAGACAGTACAAAATTTTTAGGAATCATAATTGACAGCCAGTTAACTTGGAAGCCGCAAGCAGAAGATGTATGCAAACGTTTAAGCACAGCCGCGTTTATGTTGCATAATCTAGCAAAAAAAGTAAATTTACCGACTACATTAGTGGCTTACCATGGTCCAGTGATTTCCATCTTAAGATTAGGTATAATGTTTCGGGGTCACTGTAGTGAACGAGAATGCATTTTCAAAGCCCAAAAGCGCTGCCTGATAGCTATATTTGGTCTTAAAGTAACAGACAGTTGTGTACCTATATTTAAGTCCCATAATTGTTAACCTTCCCATGCCTTTACATCCTTGAATTAGCAATATTTGTAATAACAAACCGATGCCTCTTTGCAACTTTAATAGAAACTAGAAAACGAAGTACGGCTATGAGATCTCAATAATAGAATCTATTATGCACCGTATTCAAAACTAGTTTATTAAAAAGAAATGTGATTTGCATGGCTCCTGTTATCTTTAATAAAATACCAGACCAAATTAAAAACTTACCGTTGCAAAAAATTAAAAAACGTTTTACAGAATTACTTGTAAACAAAGGCTTATGTTTAACTGATCACCTGATTTAGTAAAATATCACAGGCAAAAATAGTAAATGATCACCAGAATATACAACCGCATTTTAATTTAAAACTATAACCAAAGTTTGTACATCTTGCTATCCTATTAAAGCAAATGACTCCAAACAAATCATAGTTGACCCAAAAATAGTAAATGATCACCAAAATTAAAACCGTAGTTTAATATGAAATTATAACCAAACCTACTAAAAACAATCTCTTTTTTCTATTAATGCAAGTTGTTTCTGGCACTCGCCGGCCGCTGCCGCGGCACCGCTCGCTTCGCTCGCTCGGCTCGTGCGTAGGAGGTCACAGTTATTTAACCTAACCTAACCTACACATTTTGTTTAAAGAAGAAATTAACCTAATCTAAATAGTTGAGTTCCGGGTAACCTATGCTCGCAAAAATTTGGTGATCATTTACTATATTTGGTCCCCAAATACAATTTGAACTACAGTCGTGAATAAAACAGCTAGAACTATTATTTTTTTAGGCTTAATTTTTTTGGTGTTAAGTATATATTTTTGGTAAAAGAGCTTAGGGTATCGAAGTATTTTCTGGTGGTCAAAATATTTATTCCCGTAAAGAAATGTTATTATTCTGTGCAGGCTTTCTTAAATGATAATCTTTTGTAATGTAGTAGTAGTCGTCTTTATTATTCTCTACTGTGTATTCATTTGCATGCTATATTAAGGCAGAATGTACATGGATCCTATAATATAATTGAACAACTTATTTTTATGTACCTACATTCAAAGCAAATAAAGAACTATTCTATTCTATTCTATTCTGTATATCAGCAGCTTTTCCCCACAATAGAATACCGTAGGACATAACGCTATGGAAATAACTAAAACCGACTAACCGGGCTGTGTCAATGTCAGTATATTGTCTAACTTTTCTGACAGTGTAAGCGGCAGAGCTTAGCCTTCCCGATAAGCTTGATATATGAGGGCCCCATTGTAGTTTGGAATCAACAGTTATGCCCAAAAATACTGCCGAATCCACAGTTTCAAGCACCTCGTCACTTAAGATGATATTGGGTCCTAAATTTCTAACATTTTGCAAAGCAAACCTTATCTCTCTCCCCTCCTCGTATCCTCTTTAGCTTGATGAACTACTGTTGTCCATAGCTGTTTTATATTATTTTTGCTTGATCAACCGGCAAGTTCGTTATGTTCCCCTAGATGACACTGCTTTTTTTTTTTAAGGATGGGAAGTCATAAAATGACTTCTTCCGCTCTGGGTGGAGCAGAAGGGCGTGTCAGACTCTTACTGACTAAAACCCATCCGTGTTCCTTCTAAAGCCCTTTGCGTTCCAGGGCCGCGGTGACTCTTTCGAACAAATTCCGCAACCCTGGCAGGAGATGTCACTGCTTGCGGTAGCGTCGGGGGTCGGGTTACCTCCTTCCCTTAAACATGGCGAGGGCGGTAATGACTGATCTTTGCTTTATGCTCGTGAACGAGTGCTGTTTGTGGTGACTGGTCGTCTTGTTGTTTTAACGTTAAACTACTGTTTATTATTAGTATTATGTTGACTCTAGTTCATCACTTGTGGCTCCAGTCACAATCCTATTATTAGACTATACTATTGCACAAGTAAGCGGGCACACCATTTATGCCCGGAGGCATAATTAGTTTGGTTTACTTGTTAATGGTTGAGTTTGGACTATTTCTGATGGCTTCATGGAGTGTGCTAGCAACCAAGTGTCAATTAATTTCATTTAATTTGATTTACAGTTTGAATATTTTATTTTCTGTTTCATGTATTGTAAAATACTTTGCATACTACTGTATAAATTCAAGTTTTTAAAACTTAACAGACAGATGTGTTGCTGGGTGGACAAATGTGTGAGTTTTTGCGCCACTTCTTCTTCCCAGCTATAAAACTAGGAAGTGGTGACGGGCGGGCGTTTTGGGGTACTGTCTTTATGTAGAAATTTGACGTTCAAAAGTGCTGGCACTCAGCCTAATTTGAATAAATGACTTTTTATTTTTTGATTTTGATACATTTCGTTTTCTTGGCATTTAGAACTAGATTATTTATTGAACCAATCCGTAACCACTGAGAGAGTGCGTAAATTGCACTCTCTATATTTCTGTTATAGAAATCTTGTCTATTCCTATTTACTTTAAAGATAATAGAGGTATCATCCGCAAATAATAATAACGTCACAGATACCCTTTATGAAAAATGGTAAATCGTTTATGTACACCTGAAATAAAAATGGACCCAGTATTGAGCCGTGAGGCACACCTAAATGAACTGGTAGCCCGGAAGACTTCGCACCATTAATATCAACACATTGGAACCTATTATAGAATATTTTTTCTAAAATAATTGAAAAAGTGATATACAATAGCCTTTCGTCGTTTTTTGAAAAGCATGATCTCATAGCTAGAGAACAATTTGGATTCAGGAAAGGTAAATCCATTAATATGGCGATTTATTACGTGATCAAGAAAATTGATTCTAGTGTTGATGCTAGAACTCCAGTGGCGACCTTGTTTATGGATATGTCTAAAGCATTTGACCACGTAGATCATGGTATACTGCTAAACAAATTAGAGCGTTATGGGATCAGAGGAACTGCATTAAACCTATTACAATCTTATCTCTGTGATCGCACTCAAATCACAACGCTTGATAGGCTATGTCCGAGCTCGAAGGTTGAAAGAACATACATGTCACGTCCTAGGAAAACAACTTATGGTGTTCCCCAAGGTAGCATTCTTGGCCCTCCATTATTTAACATTTACATAAATGATATGCCTAAGGTCAGTAAACATCAAATGGTCTTATTTGCTGATGACAGCACTATTTTGTTTACTGGTAATGACATTAATATTCTTGAAAATGACATAAATGACGATCTTAAAAATATAATAAATTGGTTAGTTAGTAATAATCTAAAAGTAAACCTTAATAAAACTAAAATAATGATATTTAATCAAAGAACAAATAAACCGAAACTGAATATTAAATATGGTAACGTAGCAATCTCTGAAAGCGACATGACAAAATTTCTGGGCCTTCACATAGATAGCCATCTGACTTGGAAACATCATATCGACAATTTGTCAAAGAAGCTTAGTCAATTTGCGTATGCTCTGTACAAACTATCAAAAAGGGTTAACCGCATTACAGTACAAATAGCTTATAATGCTTATGTGGCTTCTAGCATTAGGTACGGAATCATTTTCTGGGGCAACTCTACTGACAGAGAAGTTGCTTTTAAAGCTCAGAAGAAATGCTTGCGATCGTTTACCAAATTACAATCGATTGATAGTTGTAAACCATTGTTTGAGGAACTTAATTTGCTCACTCTACCGTCAATGTNGGAACTTAATTTGCTCACTTTACCGTCAATGTACATACTATATGAAATGGGAGTGTTTGTTCACTCCAACTTGTATTTATTTGAAAAACTGTGCTCTCGCCGTTATCAGAATACCATTCATGTTACCTCTCATAAAACCTCATTTTTCAGCAAAAGTGTGCTAGGTATGGCCCCAAAAATATATAATAGTATACCAGCAGCTATCAGAAATAAAGAGTGTCTGGGATCCTTTAAGAGGTCTCTGTTTAAATTTCTATTAGATAGATGTTACTACTCCATCACTGAGTTTACTACTGATAATCAGAGGTATGTCAATTCCGACTTGCTAATTAAGAACTTTTGATTTTATTTATCGATTAAGCATGAATGTTTTTATTTGTCTAAGATTGTAATGACCTGTTTACTTAACTGACATATTTTTAATTGAATTATTTGTTTAATGTAATGACATGCCATCTGAATTGGAACTGTAATTGTAATTGCTTGTTTATGTAAATTTTGTACGCCATATATTGGCAAAACATAGCGCATATATATTAGATAATGTACCATCTGTAATCATACCTATGTTCAACAAAATAAATGATTGATTGATTGAAATATGAATCAAATAATATGTAGCGGATTCGAAAGTCATGCTAACTGTCTACTTGGCACTCTGTCAATCTGTCCTTACTTTCTGCATGACTGCATGGTAAATGTAATAAATTAGTGATTGTGCCGTTGCGTTCCAAAGTCATCAGGATGTGCCGAAATAATAGTAGAGCATCGTAGACGTAGCATACCGACCTTTTCGGTGATTCCAGTAACTTCGTAACCAACTGACCACTTGCTGCGTCTACCTGACCATTGAGGCCTTACCTCTAAGCAACGAAGACAAAAATAACTTGGAGGTAGCAGCAAGTCCAGCAGTCTAAAAGGTGGGTCCACTTTTGTGATATTAAGCCGGACCGAACTGCGTGGCAATTGTCACAGGGTTTGCTGCGGTAATGTGAACGAGCACACGTCACGCGCGTGACAATGTCACTCGGCTTTGGAGCAAATGTAGACAGCAGTTGCAACAAAATACTGTGGCCACGGGTGCCTATATTAAAAAATAAATTTCTTAGTCTTAACACAATTATTTAAAAAAAATACGGGTAATAATTTTTAGGTTAGGCTATCATGGTTTCTTCGATTGAGTATGAAATGTCCGTGGTATGTCGGACGCACTCGGTGGCCTGCATCGCGTTGTGAGTCACCGTGCAGGGTTTGTTATTGTTATAGTTAGCGCTTGTTTTGTTTCCAACTATTTATTTCTCAAGTATTTATTAACACATTACACGTACACAAACACATTTATACACATTGTTGTAACATCTTCCTAACTTAGTTTTTAATTTTCAGTAAAAAAAGTTTGCTTCATGTTTCAATTATATCTGTTTATTCTTTTATCAGTGGTCCAGTGGCAAACTTCGTACCGCCTCAGAATACATTTTTACCGTGTTTTGTTTTTGTCATGTATCACAAATGGCGTTGTATTCGAAAATGAGTTTAGTCAATATTTTTTTTCTGTCAAATTTTCAATCACACCACAGATAACATTACGTTTAGCTGTCAGTTGCGTTTTGTTATTCCGTGTTAGTTGCGATTTGACTGATATTTTTTCGTTTTTTTGATTGTTGCGTATTGTAATAAAACGGGATAAAAAGTATCCTATGTCCGTCTCCTTGTTCTAAGCTACCTCCCCACCAATTTTCAGCCAAATCGGTTGAGCCGTTGAGTTAAAATAGTGTAACTAACACAACTTTATTTTATATATATATAATAATAATAATATAATATCTTGGGACAACTCACACACGGTCATCCGATCCCAAACTAGGCAGAGCCTGTGCTATGGCAACTAAACAACTGATAAACATACTTATATATTTCTAAATACATACATATTATAGACAAATTACACCCAGACACAGAACAAATGATCATGCTCGTCACACAAAGATGTCCTGGGTGGGAATCGAACCCACGACCTCCGGTTTGGCAGTCAGGGTCACTAACCACTCGACCAACAGGCCAGTCATAGAGATTAACTTTATTTAGATGATATGTATATATATGTAGGTACCTATATATTTTTATATATATTTGATTGATTGAAAGGTTCATTCAAAAACCAGCGTCAGACAGCATCAGACTGTCTGAAATATCGCTGAAATGGATCTTTTTAGTGCAGCCGTGAGTGAGACACACACTTAGTTGTTAGTATACCCACATATATATATTTTTTATTTCTATGTACAGTGCGTGTTCCATGTATAGTCCTAAGTGCGCAATAAATATTATTCTTTCTTTCTATATTTATCCTCAAGCAAATAGTTGCGAGTTGCGACTACCTCGCCACGGCGCCGGCGCGGTGGGCGGTGACAAGGCAGGAGGAGATAATCCACCAATACTCCGGGATCGTGGCTCTGACCGAAGCTTTGACCAGTACGCGTGACAAAAATGGAATTACGGACTTTGACTGGATCGGCTCGTGACGCGTAACATTTATTTGTGACATAAAAATGCACCGTCCCCACTATCTCATGACAAGTAGGTACCATACATATTTCACTGTGACTGTGACTGCCAATATTTCGGAAATCTGGGGTGGGTCGCACCGATATTGTAGGTATGTCGTTTAATCACTTGACAGATATCGTCCACATCAACAGTACGTACAGACACGCGTTGCTGACACGGTTATGAAGCCATGTCACAATTGAATGTTACTAATGTGGACCCACCTTAAGTTGACGAATTACAGGCCATAACAGTCGTTCAATCACATTATTAAGATGTTTCACAGAGCAGCACTCGTGACTCGTCCAGTCGACCCACGTGCTGCGTGGTGAACATTTAAAGGTAGTAGTTAATTCGACAGAGCGACGACGGCGAGCGCACTCCACGATCTATTAACTTTTGAGAGAGACCGAAATAAAATTCAATTAAGTGCGGTGTCGCCTGGCGGGCTGGCTACAGTGCTGCAGTGGCTACTGGGGCGCGTCGCGTTTTTATTTCAATTCAAGTTTAGACTCCGGGGACACGCAATCCTATTTTTAACCAACTTCTAAAAGGAGGAGGTTCTCAATTCGTCTGTATGTTTTTTTTTTGTATGTTTGTTATGCGATCATTCCGTAAATTAAGAATTGATTTTGATGATTCTTTTTTTATTCAAAAGCCTCCTGAGGTGGTCCCGTTGGCACCAAATCAGAATCTGATGAAAATCCTAGGGAAATCGAGGGCAACCCTTGAGGGTTGCCCTCGATTTCCCTAGGATTTTAATGGCACGTACAATGTTTTCATATACTTTCTAAAGCAAATCAGATAATTGTGACTGGTGATCAACATCTCATTACGCTGAGCTGATGATGGAAGGTATCAGATGCTGGTCAGGATCTGATGCTGGGATCCTAAGAAAAATGTTTGTTCAACGATATTTTCGCCAATTGTCAACTGATTTTGATGATTCTTTTTTTGTTTGGAAGGATATTTTTTTCAAACTGACCCCATTTTAATTTGGTGATGATCTGATGAAAGATATCGGGGGTAGGCAACGGAACTCTTCAATAAATGATAGCAAATCTAATCGCATGTTTGTTTATTGATTACACCAGATCATAACATAACATAACATCACGCCGGTACGCTGTGAAGGGGTACGCAGATGCAAAAAAGTCAACCTGAATTAACATGTTTTTGGGGTTATCTTTTCGGGCATAACTTTACTGTTTATTAACCGAGCTTGATGNTTGATTACACCAGATCATAACATAACATAACATCACGCCGGTACGCTGTGAAGGGGTACGCAGATGCAAAAAAGTCAACCTGAATTAACATGTTTTTGGGGTTATCTTTTCGGGCATAACTTTACTGTTTATTAACCGAGCTTGATGATTATGTTTTGGGTTGGCTATTGTTATAGCTATATTGAATTTGCACTGTACGGTGATCTTCAAAGATAAACCAGTAAAGTGACATATTGTTAGGTTTATGTCAATCCCAGAGCCAACTAGATATGTAACTATGAGCTGGTCTGGACTTGGACTGAACGATGAAGTCACACAAAGTAACTAGCGGCAAATAGCGCAACCACTCATGGGAGTAATGTCAATTTAGTTGTGGAGTATCACCACTAAAAGGTGGAAAATAAAAAACTTTTTACAAAAAAATACAACCGACTTCCAAATAAAGAAACACTGCAAAGTATAAAGTAACTTTAATTTCGGAAGTCGGTGCCAAAAAACGAAAAAGCAACCAAAAACACCGACTGCCGAAATTAAAGTTATTTGATACTTTGTAGTGTTTTTATTTGGATGTCGTTGTATTTTTTTTTGTAAAATGTTTTTTGTATTCTGTGGACCAATACACCCGTTGAATGTTCTTAAATTTTCTTGCCTTCAATGTGTTCGTATTATCAAATACAAAAGTATTCTTCTGAACGTACCTAATTATAATGTCAATATTACACGTATCTAAGTGTACCATGATACTGCTCCGTGCTTTGGTTGGCACGTTAAGTCCTTGGTGATTTGAAGATTTCTGACAATCGATACGGATAGTCAGAAGCCAGAAAATATGTCAGCAGTCTTGGCAAGGAGTGTCGTCTTACCTAGTTAGATCCTGAGTTGTGGAGGCGAGTCAGGCAAGCGCTCCATGAAACGAAAATACTGAACTGCATCCGGTTACACTGGAGCCTACGTCACACTAACTGTCTTTCAAATTAATGCAATTCTTTACGAAATACGTTTGAAGCGGCATCAATGCCAGCCACCACGAGAAAAAGTAACAAAGCGATATTTGTACGGCTGCAAAAAGAACCGCAACGCCACCCTACCTGCCAGCAGCAAACTACGAACGAAAAGCATCTGCATCGCGGTATCTGAGTTTTTGTGCAAATTAAACTTATTCAACAGTCCACATTAAAAACAAAAAATAAAAAAAGAATATCAACTATCGGGCAGTTGCCCACCGGACACAACAACCGTCCGGTCGGATGATGCTCCCCTTTCTATGGAGCCTTGCAACACCCAGTTCCGCATACCTCTATACTGGTGACACTCGACATTGAACGTCAGCGCAGCCTTCGTAGTGCTACTTCAATATCAAAATCAAATCAAAATCAAAAGTCATTTATTCAAATTAGGCTGAGCACTTTTTGAACGTCAAAGTTCTACATAAAGACAGTCCCCCAAAACGCCCACCCGTCACCACTTCCTAGTATTTTAGCTGGGAAGAAGAAGTGGAGCAACAAACACCCCAGCAACAGATCTGTCTGTTAAGTTTTAAAAACTAGAATGTATACAGTAGTATGCAAAGTAAGTTTACAAAACGACACAGAAAAATTATATATCTAACTAGCACTTCGCCCGCGACTTCGTCCGCGCGGATTTAGTAGGTACTCCACAAAC